>CP139509.1:484778034-485045740 GCA_021014915.2 Artemisia tridentata subsp. tridentata
GCCTCCACCCCCAATTACAATACGATCCCAGGGTTGAGCAGATGCGGGGGTTTGAGGAGAACAAACAAGCCCAAATTCCACCCCTGCATAAATAGCAACACACCCCCAAAGAAAAATTGGGAATTTTATACACCCCCCCCGGAACATCAAAACCCAAATTGGGGACAAAACTGCAAGCTTTGGGGCAAAAAATGGACCTGAATTTGAAAAAAGAACCCCTTTTTAATAATCCGGGGAACCCCAAAATTTTCAATTTTTTAAAGGGGCCAGATCCCTATCATGCTTACTACCAGCATCGCCTTCTGAATTTGGGGCCCAAAAATCAAAACGGGGGCCCACAGTTACCCGATACACCTGCTCCTGATTAAACCCCACATCTGAGAAAACTTCTACCGTTTCAATGATGCAGCTGAAAAAAACTGACCCACCAGAAAAATTTTAAGACCATTCCCGAAAAGTTCCCCCGACCCCCACCGAAGCGAGCAGTACACTATTCGGCTTCCTGAGGGCAAAACCCGGGGAGGATTTAGATATTTTTAAAATTTAACGGCTCAATTTGTGGCACGAAAAAGGGGAAAATCGTTTTTGACTGGTTTAAATAGCAGAGAAAATAAAAAATCCTCAATTTCACTTTCTAAAAACCCCCTCACAGTATGTTTATGTTCTTTACATCACCCTTTCGGAGCCTACTCGAAAGTCTTGAGCCTCCTAAAGGACTGACCGATAAGCTTTAAAAAAAGTGTAACTGATATGACCACTGTACTAGAGAGGTGCTTGCACAGGCTTGAGTGGGAACGGTCCCAGGAACAGGCGAGGCAAAAGGCTGAAGATGAGATAGAACAAGAAAGATTGTTAATGTCAATGATTGATTGGCATGACTTTGTTGTTGTTGAGAACATAGATTTTGCAGATGATGAAGATGATGATCTACCACCACCAATGAGTCTCGATGAGGTTATAAGGAGAAGCAAGATGTCGGCTGTGGAGGCGGATGAAGTTGTGGAGCCCGGGAAGGAAGTAGAAATGGAAATGGACGAGGAAGAAGTACAACTCGTTCAAGAAGGTATGGAGGCTGCAACTCTTGAAGAGAATAATAATGATGACATGAAGGAGGGAAGGGTAATTTCAGAAGAAAATGAACCACAAATGAGGATTGTGAAGAACTGGAAGAGGCCTGAGGAAAGGACCCCCGCAGAGAGAAATCCGACTAAATATGTCGTTTCACCAATCACTGGCGAACTAATTCCCGTCAATGACATGTCAGAGCACATGAGAATTTCTCTTATTGACCCCAAGTTTAAAGAACAAAAAGAGAGAATGTTTGCTAAAATCAAAGAGACTACACTTGCTCAAGATGATGAAATTTCTAGAAATATTGTTGGGCTTGCACGGACCCGGCCTGATATATTTGGGACCACAGAGGAAGAGGTTTCTAATGCGGTTAAGGCTGAAATCGAAAAGAAAAACGATGAGCAGCCTAAGCAGGTGATTTGGGATGGACATACAGGGAGTATTGGGCGGACTGCAACTCAAGCTATGTCTCAAAATGCAGATGATCAAATTGATGACGGGAGGAATCTTCCTGGTCCTGCAGCTCCACCGCCAAGACCTGGTGTTCCGTCAGTTCGACCGCTACCTCCACCACCTGGGCTTGCATTGAATCTTCCTCGTGTGCCCCCTAATGCTCAATACTCGACTGTAACGAGTGGTGGTCTTGTGCCACCACAATCTAGGCCAGGGATTAACACAATGGTTGCGCCGCTACGTCCACCACCACCCCCAATGCAAATGAATTATGGTCAGCAACCTTATATGATGAATCGACCGCCACCCCCACCAATGGGTCAGCCTATGTCTGTTAATCCGCCTGTGCCGCCACCACCAGGATCTCAGTTTACACCTCTTGGTCAACGTCCTTATATGCCCCAGCATGGCATGCCTATGGTTGCTCCACTTCCTATGCCTCAAGGAATTCCGCCACCACTCCCAGAGGAAGCTCCTCCTCCACTTCCTGAAGAACCTGAACCAAAGAAGCAAAGGCTTGATGATTCTTTGCTTGTTCCCGAGGACCAGTTCTTGGCTCAGCATCCGGTATGCTTGTTGATCCCTTGATACAATAATTTTATCTGAGTCTATTGTGACCTGTTTACTTATAGGTTTGTTGTTCTCTTGACACGGGGTATGTTTTTTAAAGAGGTCAAATGGGTGAAGTTACAACAATTAGCTAAATTCTAATTCTTTTTTACCCAAATGTCAGAAGAACCTTCTCAATCACGGATTCAAAATAAACTGGATTATTATTGTTTATATAATGTCTGTAAGTGTATCTGGCACACTATTTGTGAGCATAATAGTCTGCTAGATTATGTGCGTAAATAGAATACACAAATCTTAGAATACACCCATTTGATCCTTTACCCAAGTCAACCGAGCTGGCCATTTGTCACCTCTAAGAAATATGTATTCTATTTTCTGTGCTGTCATGGTAGTAGATTAGTGTTTTGTAGTTGATTATGTTAACTAGAGTTGTATTGTGTTTCAGGGATCTGTTCGTATTACTGTGTTGCTGCAAGGGGATGATGAAAAACTGAAAGGGAAATCACCACTGGAAATTACTGTTCAGTCCTTGTCTGAGACGGTAGGGAGTTTAAAAGAGAAGATTGCTGCAGAGATTCAACTGGCTGCAAACAAACAGAAGTTGAGTGGGAAGGCTGGTTTTTTGAAGGACAATCTATCTCTAGCGTATTACAATGTTGGTGGAGGTGAATCACTTACTCTCTCTTTAAGAGAACGTGGTGGTAGGAAGAGGTAAGAGGCAATTTCGATTAGGTCTGACTCTTCATTCCACATGCAGAACTGATTGGTTGCTGGAATTATATACTTGGAACGTGTGGGAATCCTTTATTACCAATGTGTAAGATTGCATTGGTCATTGAAGTTCACTTAATATCAAGTTGAATGACAATCAATCTATGTACCAAGGATTATATGCAGTTGTTACTAGCACATTGATTTTTCTTCAGTATTTGCCTATTACTAATTCTGCCTTCATTCGGTCGTTTGTTGTGTATGTGGTTGTGTTGGCTACTTGGCTATGGCTACCTTTTGCATTTAGTTGAAGATCCTGAATCCAAACAATGTGAACTTTAAATAGGGGTGTGCGAGTTGTATTTGGCTCACGGACTGAAACTCTTCTAAACACAAAGTGGATTGCTGCTAAAGCTGGTTTAGACCAGTCTTGTTAATATTCCATTATTAGTTAAATTTCTAATTCAATTCAGTCCGGTTTCAACCCAATGATATAGGGATAAAATTCATCGGAACAGAAGTAGCATTTAGAAATCTAGCGACACAGAAAACGTTCAAATGACCATGTGGTCCCAAATGACGATGACATAATAGAGACAAAAGGAAAAAATCGAATCGTTCAGTTCCGAACTTTGTTTACAAGTTGTCAAAACTGTTATTACATAGCTTTGAACCACAAAGCTTTTTGCTATGAAATATTTGATATGACTTGCAGTGAAAATCGAAAGCATATAATACCATTGAACCCAAACTTGTTATATTAAACCGATGGAATACAGTTCTCTCAGTTTCAGAATAACAAAAGATTTAAACTTCAAACTGGCAAGCAAGACTCAAAACTTGTAATGAAATCGAGATTAAACTTCTTGTTTGTGAAACCATTGTCATTGAACTTCTTAGATCGGGAAACGAATAAATGGGATTCACACATGTAAGACCATATACACTATCGTTTACAAGATACATTGAAAGATAAGTGAATGAAACAAAATTTAGGCGATCATAATCATAGCACGTAACATTCACGTTGGATAAATGACCTTTGGCAGATTAACCATTTGGTCAAGTGGTCAACCCAACATAAGTTTATCACAAATAGGAAATTAAATTATGGTAATCACAAATTCACAATATGTACTTTATGTTGCACCAAAATTCTACATAGATTCTATATAAGAATGAAATCTAATCTGAACTAATGGAAAAAAGAACATGCCAGGGGTAATACTTTGAAAGATGATGAAATCTGAGCAAAAATATATAAAAGCATAAATACAATATACGTAGCTGAAATTGAGGGCCGTAGATGAACTAATGCAACTTTCGCCATATATTAGTGATCTTGGATGTGTTCAGTGACTTCAATTTGGAGAAGACAAAACCTGCTCTCGGGGGATTTCCATCAATGAGTGAATTCTCGAATATTTCCTTGCATTCTTGTACAACCTGGTTTCACGCAAAGAATTTAGAAATCTTGGAAAAATTAAGAAGCAAAATAAACTGCAGAAGAATTCAAGACGTAAGAATCAAAATTTTAATATTTGACAAAGCAATTTCGCCTCTCACAGCCAGACAATTAATTCGATGCCAGCTGCAACAAAACTAGTTATCTAATTATATGATTATCGCAACTTTAAACTAGAAAAAGGCAAAAAGCAAATCCAAACACTATTGTCAACTACTCATCATGTAACAGCTGATTAAGATAATAACTATTTAACGTTACATAACCACTTCTCAAATCCTTTGATACCGACTTATCAACATTGAATTACAAAAGACAGTGAGAATGTCGAAAATGAACATACCTCCTTCGCATCCTTTCTTGGTATTCCTTCCCGCAGTCCAACAATTCTTTCAACAACATCAGGCTGAAATTTCCACAGAAACGACTTCAGTTAGCTACTTATAAAACAAAGGCATTAGCCAAATAAGATTAAACCACACTTACAGGACAATCAGGTTGATGTTCAAGGATGTGAGTGTAAACAAGAGTGAAAGTGTCTGGGCTCTCCGCTGACGCAAGCTCTCTCAAGTCAATTAGTATCCTCAGTCTATTTTCAACTTTCTGCAAGTATCATGACATAAGTTCGCTATCTAGAAACAAAAAACTCAACTCAAATGATAGATATCAGATCGATGTGGCAAGATGAGCAATTGAGCGGGTTGTGTAATAGGTCGAAACAGGTAATATTTAAGTATGAGTAGGAACATGCTTAATTGGGCCAGGTTGCCACACTTTTTATCATTACAAAAAAACGATATCATTACAATAATAATCTACAGTAGTTTAAAAAAATGATTTAGAAGGCCGTATGCATAAGCAGAGGCATTGGACGACTTTTAGCTAAACAAAATCAATTAAGACCCGTTTGAGATGACATGCAGCCAAAACTAACCATTCATAAGAAAATTGGCCTGAAATTGCCACCTCTAATTTATAAGTAAAATGGGTCATCACGACCGCTTATCTGCTACCCAATTCAGATTATTGAATTACGGTAAGCAACTTACATTAACACTTATGTATTCTCTGAAGAAATCCATAAGAACCTCTTCATCAAGTCTCATCCGTTCAATAGTTTCCTCCTTGATGTAATTTTTCTACAGCACAATGCATAAGGAAAGTAAGCTATAAAGTAATTGCACAAATGTAGCTTGAACAAGAAAATTGAAGATCATCCATATAAAAACCTGAGAGAGAAGATGGTCAACATAAACAATGACGGTTTGTTCCAGGCAAGACTCGACAAATCGCCTAAATGATCTTTCTTCAATATACCTGAAAATTTTCAAATCATGAAAAGAAAGTAAGAAATACTACTTTAGCTCCGAAATTTGAAATGCTTGAGCTATACAATTACAAAAAATCTAAGTCAATAATGTTAAGACTTGAGAACTTACATCTTCACATCTGTAAAGTAATCACCAAATGTTGCAACTAGGTATTCAGTAACTTGTCCTTCACTCCATTCTGCATAATGACGACAATAAATAACTATCAAAAAGTGAAAAAGGGGAAACTTGAAAAATACTGTAATAACAAAATTCAAAATTCACCTTTATGATAAAGCTTGACCAATAGCTCCTGCACTCCTGGATCATCAAAGATGACATTGACAGTTTGATGCACAGCTTCCTAAAATCATCAGAGAAGGTTAATATACAGGAGTTTTGCAAAAGCTAATATAACAGTGTTAACATACCTTTGCAACTTCCAGAAAGCCTTTACAGGTGTCTTCAAAATTAATCTGTTGCAAAAAAGTCAAAGGTTTAAGTTTGTCTAAGATTGACTAAATACAGAGAGTGAAAGATAAAACCAGATTTTGGGTCTATCTCAGGAAAATTAATAATTTGTTATTTCATGTCAAAGAATTACCTGCTCGGCATAATTTTCTGTAAGGGCTTCAATAGTGCTAGAGGCCAACTCCATAGCAAGATCATAACAGCGCAAATTGTTGTTGATCTATCGTTATGAAGAATTTAGAGTGGATTAAGACATCATTTTGATTTTATGGGAAGTTTAAACAAGCATAAAATATATAGACAAGGAATATTACAAACCATGGCACATATTGGTTCTAAACCAATTTCAGAAGCAGGTTCTTCCAGTCTCTTTTTCTCGGCTGCTTGGAAATCAATCATTACCTACATTAAGATTTTCAAACGACTTAAATACTTTAATGTGACTAGTGGCGTCTGGGATTTAATTCTAACATCACATATTTATACCTGAATGATGGACAAAGAGATTCTATATAACATGATTTCAGTGCTATTTTCTCGAACAATCTGGACTTGTTCTCCAAGGATTCTGAATAAGTCAACAGCAGCAGGAGTATATAGCTTTCCATCATCTGTTACTTTTGGTGGATTTACTTTATCAGCCTCAAGGATATTCAAATACCATTTCTGGATAATGAGAGCAAAAAGGCAAAAGAAGTATTAGAAACATAAACACTCTTCTGATAAGAGTACAAAAAAAGAATACATGATAACATCATGTGAAGTTTACCCTTGTTGTTGCTTGCATTCTCTCAACGTATGAATCCATCAGTGGATCCATTGCCCCACTCTCCGAACAAACTTGAGCTAATGCCTCGTCAACTCCAAGCGCAATCAAGTTATCTTGGTACTCAACCACCCACCCAGTTATCTGATTTGAATAAGAAAGAAAGTCCATTTAAAGTTGTGGAGATTGTAGACGTAAGGTTAAATAATTTCCACCTTAATTTTTCTGTTAACTTATACACACGAAAAAAGGAAACTCCTACAGGATTACAGGCAAGTTTGGATAAAGAGGATTGTAATGATTTTGCATCTGTCAACATTATCTATTTTTAATGTTTTATTTAGGATGTTTATTTTGTTGTTTTATTCATTTTTATTTACGATAATGTTGATGTGTTTAGGATTTATCAGGTTGCTATTTGTCAGGATTTAGCTATAGGGTTTTCATTCACTCAAATGTCAGTTGCGTTTTTCATAATAAACAGTAAAAAAAAACAGTTTCAATGTAGTTTCCAAAGATCATTGGGCATCTCTACCGAGCCATATTTATCTTATTATAATAGATCGTCAAGGGAGGAAGCCTCGTAGGCCAGAACAGGCAATATGGGACCATAACAGTTTCTAAATTCACCTATTTGGATTATTTTCCGAATCAGTTGAAAATATTCCTAAATCCTAACATAAACCAAACCAAGGAAACTAAGCAAAAACATCTATATTTAAACAAAAGTTAAGATGTCGAATGAGATAACCTATGAAATTACATGCACCATACCTTTAGGATTTCAGTATTCGTGATGTCATTAGCACCAATACGGAACCATAACAGTTTCTAACTTTACCTATTTAGATTATTTTCCGAATCGGTTGATTCCTAAAATAAACCAAACTAAGCAAACTAAGGAAAACATATCTATTTAAACAAAAGTTAAGATGTTGAATGTAGAAGATATAGTTTCAACTTTCAAGATTCAGATATTTAAACCTATGAAATTACATGCACCATACCTTTAAGATTTCAATATTCGTGATATCATTAGCACGGTCACTCAGAAGCCTTAACCACTGGATAAACCTCTCTGTGTATAGATTCACCATGAGCTGGAATATTTCATACCTGCACGAATATCAAGTCTTTTCAACATATATTTAAACTGCACCTGCTTAAGCAAAGAATGGTTGATAAATACATATTTCCGATCGAAGGAAACAGAGACAAACAAGCGATACAGACAAATATACAAGCAGAATCAGTGCGCAATTCAAATGAACTTAAAGACTGAAAATCAAATAATAAGGAAGAAAAGTTAAATAATCAACCTTGGAGGAAAACACGGAGCCACATAATCGTATATATCTCCAAGCTCTTCCCCAATCTGAAAATAATTTAAAAATAAATGCTCAGTTGGCTTAAGGATTGGCAACTTTAATCCTCACTTTTAACTATGATAATGGTGTGCATACCTTCTTTGCTTCCTCTATGGCACCTTTCAGGTTTTCAAAGACAAGCTGTTCACAAAAACAATGTTCAAGTCAGATGGTAGACAACTAGAATATACAATACAGAAATACATAACACATTAAAAAAGTACTTCAGAGAGAAGTTTGCTAAATCTTGTTTCAACAGCTTTCGTGATATGTTCATAGCATTTATCCTTGTAGCACTTTCCCTGTTTGGCCTTTTGCACTGCAAGGCTTTTGGAAGATGGTAATGTAGCAGTAGATTTTCTGCATGTCCACACAAACATTTTAAAAACCATAAATATGACGATAGCCCTAATTATAGTATGATTAAGTTAACTAAGGAGCAAAGGTATTCATAATACATACTTTCCAGCTCTACGAGGGTTTGCTACTGATGCCATTGCACCACCTCCTTCAGCCTCAGCTATTTCTTCAGCAACTTGCTCATCAAGAATTTCTTGCATTTCGACAACCCTAAAATTGTAGTAGTTTCAGAAAAAGGTTTTCCAAAAAAATAATAAGTAGAGGCACCATGAAGGCATGAACCCTACCAAAAGTAATTCTAACAGTGTTGATAGAAAAACATACCTCAACGCACGTACAAGTGTTTGTGGGCTGCAATTAAGACAAATGATGACACTCGTTAATTCAACATTTCAGATTGGAAGCAAATAATAATATACAATTGTATGCAAAAGTTTATATACAGAGATTATTGGGAAAGAAGAGGGGTAGTAAACGTCAAAATACAGTTTGATTGGTACATAAATCTACATAGAAAATCCATGTAGGCATTATTAAGGACCTTTCTATTGTGCTATTGACCCAGCAGAGCCTTTACCTAAAGTAATGAGGTTAGGTCAAGAGTGAAGTGCAGATGAATATAACATTCTCTAAGTAATCAGCTAATCCTCTTTATTACAGTAGTCATATGACACAGATCTCATACATGCATATGTTCATAAACAGGATCCACAGGAATTATGTGTGATAAGTATTACGATACTAAATAAGCATATGTACATGTGTAAAGTGTATGCTTGATGTATGTGTGTTTTTTTGGGATAGGTATATGTACGTGTATGTAGATAGTACAAGAATGTGTGTGTACACCAGTGTATGTCAGTATGTGGATCATATGCTATGTATATGAATTTCTGCATGTACACATACGAAGACAGAGGAAGGATGAGAGGAAACAAAGAGGAACAACAACAACAACGACAACAACAAAACCCAATCCCGCCGGGGCAGGGTATGGGGGAGGTAGAATGTAGACAGATCGTACCCCTACCCCAGGATAAACCCGGAGGTAGAGAGACTGCTTCAGGAAACAAAGAGGAACAATACCCCATATAGTGTTCTGATTTAGCCTTAACTTGTGTCATACCTTAATGTACACAAATAAGTTGATATCATTTGCAAAAAACAAAGCCATAGCACTTGATCATGTATGAGCTCATGCATATCTAAGATGCAAAGTTATGGGTGCAAGCCTGTAAGGCGCCAATCACTGGTGCAAGTTGTAATATTTCTAAAACTAAATTATTTCTAGTTGGATCATCATGAGTTCAAGGATATATCATATATGTAGCCACATTACGCATGCTTTGTAGGTTTGTGCTGATTAGCTTGATTTATGTAGATCTTCACTCAGCTTAAAAATAAGGATTCGGCCGGTTTCAGGATTCAAGGAACGAAATTAAGTTTCCATTGGATTAAGAATAAAGCAGACATAATTTGGTTTGTGATATTGTCCTAACTTAATATTCTGTACTAACCTCTGTATATCTGACGTAAACAGAGTAGAAAAAACACAACGCACATGTAATAAAACACACAGCATGATAGAAACAAAAGATACCTAGATAATGAAGCATACCACTAAATAACCATACCTTTCTTTAGCAAGCTCGAAGAAGTTAGAAATATGCGACCATAGAGTCTGCTCAAATGTCTCCCAAATACGATCCACTTCTTCAAAATACTCTCTGTGACATTTCAAATGCGAAATATGTCAACCTCAAAACTTGTTTAGGTTGGCTATTTGTTCAAAAATGATTTCATAAATTAAGTGAAATATGAAAATCCATATATAAAAATTAAAGCACCTGTTTTTCCTACACAAAATAAACCCTATGAAGAACAAGAAGTCGGTGGATTTGAATGGCTATGATATGCAATCTGAGTTGGTGAGCTTATCATCAATTTATAATTAGGTTGAATGAAATAAGTTGTTGATTCAACACCTCTAGAGGTCAGGTTGCTGAACCAACATACCATTTCAGATTCATATATCTCTTGCACTCCTAGTATTGGGATTGAACATACAGTTTATGATTTTAAAGATCTTATGAGCCTTCATTACGGTCTCATGGAGCGCTATATGTCACTTAACGTTACTTGCATTCACATAAAGCAATTAATTCATTCAATAGGATCCTGACCTTAGTCTGCCAACCTCCTCTTTATGAGATCCAGCAGCAGCTAACGCAAACCTCCTCTTTCCATCAAGAGCTGTTAATCTCTGAAAAATAGCAAAATCATGAAAGAACTATTAGAACATATGAGCAATCAGGATATCATGGTTGCAACATAAGAGTAACTAGCAATACTGTGTGTAACATTTCACCCTACCTCATATGTGTTTATTAGTTCCTTATCATCACTTAGAGAATCATGGGCCGCAGCAGCCTCCACAGAAATTGACATCATCCCCTCTACATCCTAATAGTTATCCATTGATAAGATTAGAAAGAAGAAATTACAGATATATATGTAGCTTGAACATTCGGCATGCGATATAACGAGTAACAAAATAAATAAACAAAGGAATGGAAAAAAATGGCTTTATGATTCATTTATATTACATACCTTCAATGTTGTGTTTAAGTTATTTCGCGCATTACTGAGAAGCTTAATCTGATCATGATTATCAATCAACGTTTGGCATTCTAGACATAGCCTGTACAAGTAAAGCAGTATAATCAATCCTAAAGCCAACTACGTATAATCAATACGAGTCTATTTGAATATAATTATAGTAACTCCATGTGCTGTAAAATGTACCTCTCTATATTAACAAAGTTTTCACGGAGATGGTTTACAGTCTTCTCAGATGAACCAAGTGCTTTTAAACCAGCTTGCGCTTGTTCAACCTGCAACATAACATTGATGAATTTTATATAACCATCAACAAGTTATTAACATTATAACATACAGAAATAACAACAGAACTACATTTTTTAAGTTTTCAAGCAGAAACAAGATCTACCTGTTCAGCAACCATGGTGCTAAGTTGTGCATCATTTGCCTGAAACAAATGAAGGAAAATTAAATTAGGGAAAGATAGTATGTCAACTCAAGGCTCTCGGTTAATTCTTTTTACTGTCAAATGAATCCAGCAACAAAAAATCATACTCAAATTGCCCACGAACACAATCTCTTCTATTACGCATACTGCGTTCATGATATAATCCCCTCTAACAAAAAGATAGACTATATTCTTATCTCAAATTTCTTTGTTAATCTATGGAGCGTACTAACAAGAGCCTGTGTTTCTCAATTATATAAGGAATTAACTTCACTTTAACAACAAGGCCCTATGTTTATAAAAGTATGGCGTATCACATAACCACATTTTCCCCCACTCATCAAGAATCAATGATTATAATAACTTAATTCAATAATGCATAAGAGTTTAATTTTTGCATACATGAGATATTAAATCATGCTTTGAAGTACATACTAACATTGAGCCTTGCATAGAAATCATACTCCTAATGACCACAGAAGCAAGCACTTACAAATCGAGTGCATGATAGCCCGTATTAGCATGTTTCTCGAATATATAGACATTAACTTGCCTCATACTGTTCAACTCAAAACCAATAAGTTGCTCCTAGGGGGTGTTTGTTTAAGCTTATTTATGGGCTTATGAGCTTATTTGACTCGGCTTATACGACGTATTTCATAAGCTCATGTTTTCCAGCTTATTTCCATATTTAAGCCATAATAAGCTCATAAGTAATAAAATAAGCCGCGAAAAGTATGCTTATGAAATACAAAATAAGCGCCAAAATGATGCAACGAAAGCTATGATTACTCATTTACAATAACTGCAATGCACTACGATTAATCCGTTAAAGCTTAAGTTTGATTACTCATTTGAATCGATGAATATCATATTAACTTTTTCACTTTAATTAACTGAAATTATAAACAACAGAAATAAACACAAAGAAACAACCTGTTGTCGCGCAATAAAATTGGTAAAACGAGACCTCGACATAGGGATCTCCTACTCTAACTATAGTTCTGCGATCTAATTAAAAAGTATAAGTGACTGCAATGCACATAATATAAGAAGTCTCAAATAATCCGCTAAAGCTCAAGTTCGATTACTCCTTTACAATAACTTCAATTAAAACGCGCTAAAAACAACCTGTTGACGCGCAATGTAATCGGCTTTAATACCTAATCATACTTCCAACCGAGCTTAAGACTAGTTCACTAACGCTTGTTTATACGATCATCACAGTTGAAAATAACTCTAAGCTAAACACCAGAATTATATCAAGTTTCAATACTGATGAATTCTATACAGAATTATATCAAGTTTTGTAGTACAGAATCACAGTTGAAATTAATACTAATTCAAACTTGTGAATTTAGAAATCAATCCGTGGAAATAGATTAAATTTGCATGCCTGTTCCATAGAAAGTCAAAAGATGGGTTTAATATTGCTATTAAACCAATCAATTCCAGTCCCAAGGGCAGGTAAAATGAGGCCTCGACGTAAGGAACTCCCACTCTTACTAAAGTTTTGCGATCTGATGAAAAAGTATTAACTGGAATCTACAGTGACTTCACTGCACATAACTAAAGACAAAAGACCTATCTCAAAAGCCCCAATAAAAAATTACTACAATTTCCTAAATCATGACGTCTAACTCTAAGTGATTGTAACCACTTCAAACAATAATGCTTAAAACTAGATTATCAGACACATGATACGCTAATCATACTTCCAAGTTCCAACCGACCTTAAAACTAGTTCACTAAAGCTTGTTTACATGATCAATAACTCTACCCTAAACACCAGAGTTACATCAAATTTCAACAATAACGACAAGTTTGTTTTTTTTTTTGGGGGGGGGTTAAAAATGTTTTTGTTTTGTTTTATTATATATATATATTTTTTTGGGGTGGTGGTGGTGGGTAAAGACGACAAGTTAGATACTAATATTTTCACTTACTTCAATCAACACCTATAAAAACCAGAACTTAACATAACGCACACATAAAAAACAACCTGTTGTCACGCAATGTAATAGGCTTTAATTAATTACTAAGATTACTCATTTACAAAAAGCCGATCCAAATAAGCACTAAACTAATGCAACAAAAGCTTAAGTTCGATTACTAATTCAAAATAACTTCAATTAACAACGCGCTAAAAAACAACCTGTTGTCACGCAATGTAATAGGCTTTAATTAATTACTAAGATTACTCATTTACAAAAAGCCGATCCAAATAAGCACTAAACTAATGCAACAAAAGCTTAAGTTCGATTACTAATTCAAAATAACTTCAATTAACAACGCGCTAAAAAACAACCTGTTGACGCGCAATGTAATATGCTTTAATTGATATCTAGGATTACTCATTTACAATAAGCCGATTCAAATAAGCACTAAACTGTTGCAACCAAAACTTTAAGTTGAATTACTCATTTAAAGTAACTTGAATAAACAACGCGCTAAAAAGCAACCTGTTGACGTGCACTGTAATCGGCATTAATACATAATCATACTTCCAACCGAGCTTAAGACTAGTTCACTAACGCTTGTCTATATGATCAATAACTCCACTAAAAAGCAGAAATAACAGCCTGTTGACGAATTCGCTACTAACTTCTAAACTTACTATAATTAACAGCTATGAAAAGCAGAAATAACAACCTGTTGGCGCGCAATGTAATCGGCTTTAATAGAAGAAATGAACAACCTAAAGCAACAATGTTTAAAACTAGATTATCGCACACGTTATAAACTGATCGTACTTCAAATAGTTGAACAACAACAACCGAGCTTAAAACTAGTTTGCTAAAACTACGCTAAATGCCAGAATTATATCAGATTTCAACACTAACGACAAGTTAGATACCAACATTTTCACTTACTTCAATCAACACCTACAAAAACCAGAACTTAACACAACGCACACCTAAAAAACAACCTGTTGTCGCGCAATTTAATAGGCTTTAATTAATTTCTAAGATTACTCATTTACAATAAGCTGATTCAAATAAGCACCAAACTGATGCAACGAAAGCTATGATTAATCCGCTAAAGCCTAAGTTCAATTAACAACGTGCTAAAAAAACAACCTGTTGACGCGCAATGTAATCGGCTTTTATACCTAATCATACTTCCAAGTTCCAACCCAGCTTAAGACTAGTTCACTAACGCTTGTTCATATAATCAATAAATCTAGGCTACAACACCACAATTATATCAAATTTCAACACTAACGATGAATTAGATATAGAATTAACAGCTATAAAAAGCAGAAATAACAACCTGCTGACGCGCTATGTAATTGGATTTAATACCTAATCATACTTCAAACAGTCGAACAACAACAACCGAGCTTAAAACTAGTTCGCTAAAACTAGGCTAAACGCCAGAATTATATCAAAGTTTCAATACTAACAACAAGTTACTTCCAATAAAAGCAACAACCTGAATGTAATCGGCTTTATACCTAATAATACTTCCAACCGAGCTTAAGACTAGTTCACTAACGCTTATTTACATAATCACTAACTCTACGCTAAAACACCACAATTATATCAAATTTCAATACTAGTTACGAATTCAATACAATAAGCACTAAACTGATGCAAAATCAGTTGAATTAACAACGCGCTAAATAACGACCTGTTGACGCGCAATGTAATCTTGTTTAATAGAGGAAATGGAGAGCAAAAGCTCGGGAAGCGGTAACAGCTTCGCAACCTCGCGAACCGCAGACTCCTTCGCTTCGATTCCTAAATCTTCAACCATCATTTTTTTTAACCTAAACACACACACACAGTAATAATTTCAATAAGTAACAATTTAGATCAGAATAAACAGATCATGACGTCTGTTAGTATATATAATTGGATTGAATTAAAGTTCGTTAGATCTAATTTTCGATTTCATTCTTACTGCTTTTGGTTGCGATTCCGGCGACGACGGTGGTGAGAACGTGTTTGTTCACTTCATTTCTTGTATTTTTATATCTTTTTCAATATTTAGAAAAGTCAAAAAAGATAAAAAGTTCAAATAGTATTTGTATATGTATTAACCGAGTGTATAGCACAGCTATCTGTTTTTACAGTTCCGACGGTCCTCTCAGGTTTGTTTTCGGACAGCTTTTATTGACTAACCGAACTGGTGGCGACTCAGGTTCCCGTTTAAACCGATTGAACCTATAGGTTCGGTCTAGTTTTTAAAACCATATGTACCATCAACTTGTTTGCATTTAAATTGTATAAAGATTTATTTGTTTTATGAATTTGTATAATATGTATACTAACTAGGGATGGCAAAAAAAACGGAACCCGACGGGGAAATTCAAAACCCGAACTAATTGCGGCGGGGTGGGTCATGCTAATCGGGTTAGGGGGTTTGGGGCTTAAACGGGGATCTTAATTGGGTTTGAGGCGGGGAGCGGGGAATCCTCGCCCCGTCCCGCCCCAGCCGAATAATAAATACACATATACAAATATATCTATACCTATATATCATTTTCTTAGTATTTAGGTAATAAATATATATTACTCTAATATTGTTATTTTTTTATCTTTGTAAGATTGCAAAGTTGTGATTATAGAAACTCGTTCAGTGTTATATTTTTAATTTTTAATTTTCGGCGGTATAATTTATTATTATTTATGTATAATACTATCGTTGAAAACTTAATAAGGCTTATTTATAATTGATTATTAATACGTTCTTAATTCTCCAAGTTATTGCTAACGGTTTAAAAATAATAATAAATGTGAAATGTTGCGGCTTTGGTCGAGAATTGCACCTAAAGATGATACCCCGATAAGATCCTCGATTAATACGGGGCGGGTTTGGGGAAGCATCGCGCCCCGCCGGGGCGCCCCGATTAGATCCCCGATGGGGATCAGGGAGGTTTGGGGAGAACTTTGGTAAACGGGTTTCGGGATGGAGATGGCCGCCCCGCCCCAAACCCGCCCCGTTGCCATCCCTAATACTAACATTTATTTTTCATTTTAGAGGTGTTTTAAAAATAGCATTTATTAGAAGAATTTAAAAGTTAATAGGTAGTTATGGTTATTGATTTTTTTTTTTCTTATATTAAATTACATTGTATTTTTTAAATCAATTTGTTTTAAAACATGTATACAAAAAGTGCTTTAAAGAGTTGCATCTAATGCTATTATAGCTATACTTATTAAAATTTGCATTTATTTATGATTAGTATGTTGCAAACTATTGATTTCATAGCAAAACCAACACAATTTCATAATAAATAAATATGTTGGTTTAATATTTTAAGACTTCATTTTTTAAAAGGTCTCGAATGCTTAATCACATTGGAATGTCATATCAGACCAACAATGTGATACACGCTGTACAATTGTAAATACTAAAAAAAAATGCATGCACGTTGTAAAATGATATTTATAGTTTAGTCAATTTTCACATAAAGTTCACAATCAATTTGCTTTATTGAACATGACATGATCTACTTTTAAAAATATTTGATATAAATGTGTTGTTTAAACTTTAAAGTAAAGAAATCCAAATAAAAATGTGAAGCTATCTATATCTATATATTCTAATATACAGCAGTTGAAAAAGACGTTAAATGCCCTTTGAAAAAGTGAATGCTGAATTTTGAGGATGTCTACATTAGTCATTTTACACACTAATTTTAAGAAATCTAAGAGGATTCGATTTTCGTTATACACTTGAGGGTGTTAGACCTTTTCTTGGTGTGTATGTGATATTTTGAGTTAATATGATCAAGTACGCGGAATTTACTTAACCACACTTAGAAGGTTATTTGTTATTGTTATTGGAAATGGAGTTGTTATGCTTGTGAACGATGAACAATGAACACACAAAGATATATCACCAAACGATTAATATTATTGATAATAATACAAAAGGTTCGAGTTGCAATGGTTGTGATTGTTCTTAACAGTTATGAAAGTTCTATGATAAGCACTAATTGGACACACTTGTTCTAATTGGACGTGCTTAAAAGAACTAGTCTAAGATCTTCTTTTATAGTCCAAGAAGATCTTTTACAATAAGTTAAAGTCTTGTCGAGCTACTTGCTAGGATGAAACGTGTGTAAGTAACTAAGATACAACATGTATCTTGTACATACAACTTGATCACTGATGATACAACTTGTTTTGTGAATATAACATTATGACTGATCACATGGGGTAAGATATTATCTACCGTATATTGTTGACTAAATACACATAATATCTTTTCATACTTATCCACTCAGCAGCAGAAAGTACTTTAGCAGCAGCAATGTTAACGCTAGCAGCAGAATCCTTCAGCAGTAGAATGTTAAGCCTAGCAGCAGAATCATTTAACGCTAGCAGCAGAATCAAACACTAACAGCAGGAACCAAATGCTCTAGCAGCAGAATCACACTTAGAGTATTTCTTTGAATAGAACCCGATATTAAACTTCTTGAATATTTAATTCCCAACAATCCTCCCCTAAACATGTGAATCCTTCTCAACATGTTTCTGAATTAAATGAGGACTTGTGAAGATCTTTCAAACACTTCATAGTTAGATCCTTGATCTGAACTATCTTCTATTCTAAAAGATTAATATCTAGCTTAGTAACTCGTCTGCTTTGTTCTTCTTTGACTTTAACAATGTCAGTACATTGCTCCAATCTTGGACTAAAAGATGGTGCAATTTCTTTGAATGGAGGAATTATAAGAGGCAATGATGCTGTGTACCTTTGATGCTTGTTTCAACAAGTGAAATCATCTATCAGCATGCCTTTGCAAGTGATGAACAAACGTGGTGAACTGAAATTGAAACTTTTCTTCGTTTGACCTAGATAGAACTTTCTCCTTTAGTTCTGATCTTGTCATTTTCAACCTCCATGTCATCATCTTGTATGCTCTTGTCTTTTCCTCCCTTACATTGGGTTTTTCTTCCTTTCTTGGGCTTTTATTTCCTCCCCTGAGATGTTTCCTCCCCTGAAGCAAATAACATTTCCTCCCTTTGTTTGGAAGATCTCTCACTATGTACCAAAATATTTCTCTCCATCATCTGAGCTATCCATCATAATATGTTATCAGACAATGTTGTACATGTAGCCATCAATTCCTTAAGAGTTTAAATTGCTGCCCTCATCACTTCTAGGTGTGTTAACTCCTATGAGAGGTGATTCATGGGGCATTTGACTCATGGTCCATCAATGGATGGTTTTTTTGTGAGTCTCTTTGAAAATCCTTTTAAGAAACTTTTGCCTTAGCAGTATGTAATTGATTTTATTATGAAAAACCATACTGCTTTCAACCATTTTGAAGGGATTAAGTGTATAACAGACACTTAATCAAAATTTCGGTTTAAAGCAACCTCTGGTTGTGTGAGAACCAATGATTTCAGTTATGAATAACTGCCTGTGTAAAGAATAAACCTATTCAAAAGGCTTTCCTGACAGGGTTTCCAGCTCATAGCAATTGTTACCTCTAACACAAGTGTTAGATTCACTTTTACTAGCTGTTCTTTCTATCAGATATCCTGAGATTAACACATTATACTTGAAAGTATAAAATGATAGAAAGTGAGTTGAGTCAGTTACTATCTGACCAACTAAGTCATCAATTCAATGTGAAATTTCATACTTAGGTTTCAAGAAAAAAGTTTTAATGAGTTTTAAATTCCTAAACTCAATCCATCATAAACCTAATATGTCAGCAACTGATATTCTCATTATGCTGCTTCCATTTCACTTGAAACATCCTTTGTGTTCACATGATCATACCTGAAATTGTTAGTCTAAAACCAAAAGAACAATGTACAAAGTACTTGTCTTGTATTAGAATAATCATAGGACTAACTGTATGAATAACACAATTTAAATTTGTACTAGCAGCACAAACTTTTGTAATAGCAGTAGTATCTTTTAAAGTCAGCAGCACAAACAAAAAATTTATTTACAAAAACACAAAGTTTAAAATCATTGAGGATTAAGCATTCCAATACTTGCTACCAAGTACTGAAACCTTCCAACATCAAAAGCTTTGGTTAGCAGATCTGCAAAGTTGAATTCTGAAGCAATTTTAAGAACTTGAATTAATCTTTTCTCATTGCAGTCTCTTATAAAGTGATGTCTAATTTCAATGTGTTTTGTTTTAGAATGTTGCACTGGATTTTTAATAATACAAATTGTACTACTATTATCAATATGAATAACAGTGTTTAAGAAATTGTACCCATAGTCAAGGAGTTGGTTTTGAAGCCATAGAACTTGACCACAGCAACTTGCAGCAGCTACATATTCAGCTTCAGTTGTTGAATTAGCCACAATTGTTTGCTTCTTACACTGCCATGAGACAAGTCTACACCCAAGGAATTGACATCCTCCAGTTGTTGACTTTCTGTCCAAGCTAGCACCAGCATAATCACTATCCGAAAATGCTACCAAGTCAAAAGGTGATTCCCTTGAATACCATAGACCCAACCTAGGTTGACCCTTGAGATATCTAAAAATTCTCTTGACTGCAGTTAAATGAGAAACCTTTGGAGTAACTTGAAATCTTGCACAAGCACAAACAGAGAACATGATGTCAGGTCTAGATGATGTAAGATACATCAAGGAGCCTATCATAGATCTGTATGTGTGTACATCTACATTTTCTCCATCTAAGTCTTTAAGAAGATGCTTCTCAGAATCCATTGGTGTGCTTGCTACTTTTGAATCAGCAAATTAAAATTTTCTAAGTATCTCTGCAACATACTTGTCCTGAGAGATAAAGATTCCTTCATTTGATTGCTTAACTTGCAGACCCAAAAAGAATGTGAGTTCTCCCATAGAACTCATCTGAAACTTATCATGCATAAGCTTCTCAAACTCTAAACACATCTCCTTCCTAGTAGATCCAAAGATAATGTCATCCACATACACCTGCACTAACAGAAGATCCTTCTTGTGCTGTTTGATGAAAAGTGTCTGATCAATCTTTCCTCTTTGAAATCCATTTTCTAATAAGTAGGAAGCTAGTGTTGCATACCAAGCTCTTGGTGCCTGATGAAGCCCATAAAGAGCTTTAACTACTCTGTACACTTTGTCTAGATGTTGTGGGTCAATGAAGCCTAGAGGTTGTGAAACATACACCTCTTCTTCAATTGTTCCATATAAAAATGCACTCTTGACATCCATTTGATAAACTGTGAAGCCTCAAAATGAAGCATAAGCTAAGAAAAGCCTAATTGCCTCAATCCTTGCTACTGGAGCATAAACCTCATCATAGTCTATTCCTTCTTGTTGTGTGTACCCTTGTGCTACTAATCTAGCCTTATTCCTAATCATTATGCCCCTTTCATCCCTTTTATTCTTAAAAACCCATCTAGTGCCAATTATCTTTTCATTATTAGGTAAATCAACTAGCACCCAAACCTTCTGAATCTTGAACTGAAGAAGCTCCTCTTGCATAGCTTCTACCCAGCTTGAATCATCTAGGGCTGTAAGAATGTTCTTTGGTTCATCCTGTGAGAGAAAACATACAAACAAGCAAGAGTTTGAAAACTCATGTTGTTTTGAAGCATAAAGGGCATCAAGAAGCCCTTGTTGGTCTGGAGACATCAGTTGATGTCTTGTCTTCACACCAGATTGTACATCTCCAATCACATTTTCTAGAGAGTGGACTTTGTGAATCCTTGTCTGTGGAGTAGAAGGAACTTGATAGTCAGGTGGGAGATTGCTCAAATCCACCTCATCTTCTGAGAATTCTGCTTCTTTCGTTTCTGAAGGGCCAGCAGCAGAATCATTTGGCCTAGCAACAAGAACATTAAGCCTAGCAGCAGAATCACCAACAGAAACAATTTGTTGTTCCTGATTTCCATCTTCTTTCTTTTCATCTTCAACACCTTCTTTAGCTTTGCCAAAAGAAGATTCATTAGTTGTTGAAGTTGATTTCACACTTGTATTTGACCTTATTGGCATCATCACATAATCTTGATTTGTCTCCTTATCTAACCATGTCTCATCTGTTGCTTGTGAACCTGAAAAATCATTAGTTTCTGCAACAACAGGTACATAATTCATTGAATTGGTTAGATACTCAAGATCAAATAGCCATTTCGGTCCTTGACCTTCTACATTGGATTTGTTTTCTAAAAACTCCACATGTAGGTTTTCCTCTATATTCTTAGTTCTCAAGTTGTATACTCTGAATGCTTTACTATTGAGAGAGTATCCAACAAAGAAACCTTCATCTGCTTTACCATCAAACTTACCTAGATGGTCTAAGGTATTGAGAATGGTCACATGACATCCAAAAGGTCTAAGAAATCCTATTGCAGGAGTTCTACCTCTAAAGAGTTCATATGATGTCTTATTGTGAGGCTGCACAACTAAAACTCTATTTTGAACATAGCAAGCAGTGTTGACTGCTTCAGCCCAAAAAGTTATAGGTAGCTTAGAATCAGCTAACATAGTTCTAGCAGCTTCTATTAGTGTTCTATTCTTTCTTTCAACTACTCCATTCTGTTGTGGAGTTCTAGCAACACTAAATTCTCTCCTAATACCTTTTTCTTTGCAGAAATCATCCATAACTCTATTCTTGAACTCTGTCCCATTATCACATCTAATGACTTTTACTTTCTTGCTTACAAGGTTTTCTATCTGTGTAATAAATGTCTTAAGAATGCTTGAAGTCTCATCCTTAGAACCTAAAAAGAAAACCCATGTAAATCTGCTATAGTCATCAGTAACAACTAGACAATATCTCTTATGCAATATACTACTTATTGAAACAGGTCCAAATAAGTCCATATGCAGCATAAACAATGTTTGATTGATAGAATTAAAAATCTTGGGCTTACAAGTGGCTTTGTGTTGTTTGCCTTTAGACAAGCAATGCATGTTTGATCATTTTCAAATCGTTTTTGAGGTAAACCTCTTACCAAACCATTCTTAACAATTTTATTTATGGTTTTGAAGTTAATATGACCAAGCCTTCTATGCCATAACATTGATTCATCCAATGTGGCCTTTGCAACAAGACAAGTTAAAGCCTTTTTAGGAACAATGTTCTTCATGTCTACACTGTACATATTGCCCTTTCTAGGAATTTTAAGAAGCACTTGACATTCATCAGGCATCTTAAAATCAGGAGAAAGTACAAGACATTCAGTGTCACAGAAAAGAACTTTGTTCTTTTTGTTACACATTTGTGAGACACTAAAAAGATTATAATTTAGCTCTTGTACATAGTACACATCTTTAAAATCTAAATTTCCAGTTTTGATTGTACCTTTACCGGAAATTTTGCCACCAACACCTCCTCCAAAGGTAACATAGCCTCCATCTATTGATTGAAAATCTGAGAGATAAGACTTGTTGCCTGTCATGTGCCTTGAACATCCACTATCTGAGTATCCTTGATCCTCTTGTTTATCAATTGAATGTTCCTGCACAGTAATGAGAAGTATTAGTTTCTTTTGGGGACCCAAGCCATTGCTGACTTGGATTTGCCTCTTGCTTCAATATAATCTAATCCTTTGAGAATAGTTGATGCATTATTGGATTTAACAGGTCTCCAAATCCAACATGTTGAGGTCTTAACAACATTGACCTTCTTTTCCCTAGCAGTAAAACCTTTAGGTTTCCAAATTTGTTTTTGAATCACTGCTTTTGATTGAAAAGGTCTTCTAGCAGTTTTTAATGCATATTTGAAACTTGATTTTGCATTTTTAACTGCTGTTTTTGGGTTAACAGAGTAAAAAGGTCTAGCAGCAGAATAATTTTGCTTAGCAGCAGGAACCTTTGGTCTAACAGCAGGATCTGTGTTTGAGCCAGACTTGTTTGTAACTGTTCTGGGTGTTGTTCTAGTGTAATTAGGGTGGCTTTTAGGTGTTTGCCTTTTTAGATTCACCCTATTGTTTGTATACCCAGTTACCCATTGGTTGCAGAAAGCTGTAGGATGGTCAAAATTACCACAAGTGAAACAAGCTTCATAATAAGAACCAGAGTCATCACTTATTTGGTGAGACTGGAGGTTATTCCATTTTCTATGGTCACCTCTGGGCTTGTTTGTGGTTCTATATTGTTCACAATATTTTACTGGTTGCCTAACATGTTTAATATGTGTTTTAGGCCTATCAGTATTTTGTTTGACTACCTTAGGAACACTTGTTCCTACTTTCTTAACCACTTCAGGTTTAGACATAACTTGTTCTTCTTCATCACTATCAGTTGTACAGTCTTCAACAACTATAGCATCTAATTTCTTAACAAAGGACACCTTGTCCTGATAAAGTAAAGGTTTGTTCAAACTTTCACTTACTTTTTCTACCTTAAGACTCTCAGTAGTCTTAGAACCATATTCCATTATTGGTTCTTGAAACTCAGGTAAACCTGAATTCTTTAAGTCAATCCCTGGGGGTTTTGGGATGCCTCTATAAGGAGGTGGAACACTCTTATATCCTAATCCTGATTTAGCTCTATTATTCACTTGACAATCAATCATGTTGTATACACCTCTAGAGGCATGTTCTAGAGTTTCTACAGTCAAATGAATGTTTCCATTTGCTTCTTTGATCCTATCATAAGCCTCTCTCAAAAGCTTAATTTCAGCATCTCTAAAGAATATGTCCTGTCTAAGAAGAGCTTTGTCATCAGAAAAAGCTAATTCATTTTCCTTATAGTGTGTGATTTGTTTCTCTAGAGTCTCTAATCCACACTTATAGTTTATAAAGTTTTGAAAAGTGCTGCTTAGCTCTTTCTTTTGATCATCATAATGTTTTAATAAAGTTTGTAGTTCTTTAAGAGCAATACAAGTATTAGAACAAACTTTATGATTTTGTACCTCAGTTGCAGAAAAAGCCATAAGTGCCATTTGTGAAGAAGTTGCTTCTTCTTTATCAGACATAAAACTCCAATCAAAACCTAAACCATCAATAGCTACCATAGCTTTTGGTTCAGTAACCTCCCCTGTTTTGGATTTGCTTCCAAAACCTTTATTCCTGCTATCTTGCTGCCTTGGCCTTCTACATTCTCTTGAGAAGTGCCCCATCATGTGACAGTTGTAGCATTCTATCTTTGACTTGTCATAACCAGCAGGATCATTGCTGCTGATTGTGATCTTCTTCCCCGTCCTTTGATAGAACTTCTTAGCCCTCATGCTAAGAAGAGAAATTTTCCATTTTAGGTCCATTTTCTCCAGATCATCATCATTGATCTCTTGGAGGTCTTCATGTGTTAACATGGACCCATCATGCTTGCTTGTTAGAAAAGCACAGCATGTCTTCTCATCCAATATACCCATAGTGCTGCTTGATGAACTTGCAGCAACACTTCCTATATCAACCTTAACATCTTCAACTGGATTTGATGTACTAGGATCTGACATAAATGCCATGTTCCCAGTGCTTGAGCTAGAACCACCAGTCTTCTTCACATCTTGTTACACAATCTTGAAGTTGCTATACAAGTCCATTAGTTCCATGGTGTCAAGGTCTGGCTTATTCTTCCAGACAACAACATGCATAGCCCACTCTTCAGGTAAGCTTCTCAGAAATTTTGAGTTTAAGTCTTCTTGAGGTATTTCTACACCAAGAATAGCAAGTTGGCTCACTATATTCTGAAGCCTGTTAAACATGCGGTCTAATGATTCATTGTTGGTTGAGGTGAAGTTTTCAAACTGTTGCTTAAGAAGGGTTTTCTGGGTCTTCTTGGTGGCTTCATTCCCACCATACCTTGCAATAATGGCCTCAAACAAAGACTTTGGATCTTTGTATTTGCTGAAGTTCAAAAGTTGATCATTTGGAATGGTCATCATCAGCATACTTCTGGCCTTTAGGTCATTCTTCTTCTTTATTCTATCTTCTGCAGATGTTGGCTTTGTTTGCAGAGTTGTTAGAACCTTGCCTTCAACTGTGGATGTAGTGGTTGTAGGCTTGAAAGAGTCTCCATCTTCAATAATTTCCCAAAGTGCATAATCTTGCACTTGGAAATATTGCTCTATCCTTAACCTCCACATCTCAAACTCATTCTGTTTGAGCACTGGCAATTTTGCAGCAACATTCGTTTGAATAGATTCAACGTCCATTTTTCTCCTTCTTCTAGATCAAAAATATCAGCCTTTCTCTGATACCAATTGAGAGGATTCAATTTTCGTTATACACTTGAGGGTGTTAGACCTTTTCTTGGTGTGTATGTGATATTTTGAGTTAATATGATCAAGTACGCGGAATTTACTTAACCACACTTAGAAGGTTATTTGTTATTGTTATTGGAAATGGAGTTGTTATGCTTGTGAACGATGAACAATGAACACACAAAGATATATCACCAAACGATTAATATTATTGATAATAATACAAAAGGTTCGAGTTGCAATGGTTGTGATTGTTCTTAACAGTTATGAAAGTTCTATGATAAGCACTAATTGGACACACTTGTTCTAATTAGACGTGCTTAAAAGAACTAGTCTAAGATCTTCTTTTATAGTCCAAGAAGATCTTTTACAATAAGTTAAAGTCTTGTTGAGCTACTTGCTAGGATGAAACGTGTGTAAGTAACTAAGATACAACATGTATCTTGTACATACAACTTGATCACTGATGATACAACTTGTTTTGTGAATATAACATTATGACTGATCACATGGGGTAAGATATTATCTACCGTATATTGTTGACTAAATACACATAATATCTTTTCATACTTATCCACTCAGCAACAGAAAGTACTTTAGCAGCAGCAATGTTAACGCTAGCAGCAGAATCCTTCAGCAGTAGAATGTTAAGCCTAGCAGCAGAATCATTTAACGCTAGCAGCATAATCAAACACTAACAGCAGGAACCAAATGCTCTAGCAGCAGAATCACACTTAGAGTACTTCTTTGAATAGAACCCGATATTAAACTTCTTGAATATTTAATTCCCAACAAAATCTAATATCCGAAATTTGCAAAACTTATGGTGAAAGCACCATTTTTTTCGGCCAATTTTTGGAAACACAATAGCCCCCAATTTTTCTATCAGTTAATTCGTTTCCATAAATGTAGCTTATTCCTAAACTCTTCAAAACTTAAATTTCTAAGGAAGTAAAATCCTTCTTTTTTCTCAGATGATCGTAAGTTCCTACCACCATTGTCTTCATCCTCTGTTTTTGCAGTTTTTATCAATTTATTATTTATTGTGAATTTTGATTTTAATACAGGTCAAACTTATTTTCTTATTATATTTCTGTTTTTGCAGTTTCACATATCAATCCATAAGGAAGACATAAAAAGATCGACTCTTTTGATTTTGAACTTATGGATTATGCGTTTGCTTTCAAAGGTATTATGCACATATTTGATTCACTTCTAAGTTTTTCGTTATGTGATGTTTTCAGTTTGATTTGTTTTTGTATTTTGCTAATTAGTTGTTATTGTGCTTTGTTACATTATATAAAAAAAAAGCTTCTCATTGTGGTTCATCCATACTTCTACCGTTTTCTTCATCTGGTATGTTTTTCATTCTGAATATTTAAAATGATTGGTTATACCAAAAATCTAGCATGCTTGCTTTTATTGATTGGAGATTTTTTAAGGAATAAGAACAAGTCGTATGATACATGGTTAAATGCACATCATGTGTGATAAAAATGCTTTTATCATATTATCCATCATTTTTAATTCATCTGTTTATCATGTCATTTGGCTTTTTTAACTTGATAAATGAACTATGCATTATTTGTAGACATCTAAAGATGGGAAAAAAATATGCATTTTATTGTGTGCAAGAAATTGACTTTGTGTTCTTTGTTTTGGTAGGTTGGATAGGTCAAAGCATGGATCCCCAGTTCACTCTTTTCTTTTCCTATATTCTTCATGTTCGGGAAGCTCCTCCAATGCCGGTTACTTTAGGTCACGATAAGGTAATTTTGAAATATGTTGTGTATTAGGTTTTTACTGGTTTAAAGTTATTTTGAATTGTCACCGAACAAAAAATAATTATCATTATTCGCTAACTGGCCCATCTAATTTTATATGAAAGTAAGTGGCTTTAAAAGCTTATAAACTGATGTGTATTAGATGCAAGTTAATATGTATATCAGGTTACTACAGAGATAAGAATAAGGTGTGTTTGGATCAGGCTACATTAGAAATTAAGAAGAAGGTATGTTTAGATCAAGCTGCTATAGGAATTAAGAATAAGCTGTGTTTTGATTGGATTATTACAGAAGTGTGTTTGGACCCGATCACTCTTTAGTGGTCAATTTCATATGAATTATTAATATGTTAGTTACCCACTTAACTTGGAAGAGGAAGGAGTCTAATTATAATTTAGGAGGTTGTATGCATCCAAAATAGACTTTCCCGACTTTCAGCCTGTGTGATCCGTTCAACCCATTATTTTTCAGCTAATTTTCTTTACTTGACCCGTTTGAGATAGACAAGCCAGAATCTAATAAATAACTAGATGCGTCTAGGAATCTGTCATTTCTAATTAGTGTACATAAGCCAAAAAAAAAAAAAAAAAAAGAAGGTTAAATTGAGGATGTTATGGGGAACTGGAACCTATTGATGGAGTCCTTTGGCTATGCAACTTATGTCGTCCAGTTATAGGTACTTGCTCATGTCACACTGAAGAACTGGGATCTATACTCTCAGATCCTTAATTGAAGTAATAGTTATTATATACACCAATAAGAAAGTCTCGACAAAGCAACCTCATGCTCATTATAGTTAAGATCACACATGAACAGTTATTATATACACCAATAAGAAAGTCTCGAGAAAACAACCTCATGCTCATTATAGTCAGGATCACACATGAACTGATATTCTCATAGGACCTCAATAATGATAGTTGATGTATCAACTCACTAGCAGCATAAACGAGTTTTTCTGTGGTAGCAATTTTTCCTTGATTTGCATTGTCATTGTCGTTACGACTTAACCTTAGGGATTCATGAAACTAAGAAGAGATTTGCTGCAAACTCTGATGTACTTCCTCATTTGTAGCATGATGAGACTCCAGCCCTTGGACAATTTGTGCATTAAACAAAGCTTGTCCATTTACAGATGGTTTGTGATCTTAATAAGCTTCTGGTCTCGGTGGAATCTGATCATTTTGGGAAGGGTGCTGTTCATGGTTTGGCATCTCTAAACCTTCTGAGAAATCACTTAAACAAATTAACCATGTTGCAAGATTTGTTAAAGATGATAACATTAGTTTGTTATAATGACAAAAAAAACATCCATCTGCACTCATGTTCATTGTGGGAAATGTGGACTTGCTTTTCATAGTGGAGAGATTCAAAAATGTATGAAAGTGTTTCACGAGTCGCTAACTTGTCCGTGTGGGGTCATCCTTGAGACGACACAGATGGTAAGCAATTATGTCTTATAATTAGGTGTGCTAATTTTGACCTATTTACCTATACGTGGGTCATTCATCAGGTTGTGCTTGATCCGTAGATATATCTGTTTTATCGGTACTCAGTGCTGTAAATGATATTTCTTTCCAAGTGTTGTTGACTAAATGTTGGTCTTGCTTATTTTAGGTGCAACACCAGTCTTCAGAGTGTATCTTAGGTCTTGTGACATGTCGATTTTGTGGAGGCACGATACATGCTGGGTCTTTAGCTGCTGATACACGAGATCGGTTAAGAGGACTCTCAGAGCATGAGAGTCTTTGTGGGTCCAAAACTGCCCCCCCCCCCCATGTACTCTTGTGGCCAGTCTGTCATGCGGAAAGAAATGGACATTCATCAAGTAGCTGTTCATCAGAAGAGTTGATTTCGTTGTGCTTATATCCGTATTGCTGAGTATGATCACCTTCCACTTACGGGCTCTTTGATTGACTTTAATTTTTACGGGAGCAAGGTAAGTTTCTATATATTACATTCAAGTTTGAGAGCTTAACATCAGCTTTCTTTATTTTGTTTGGTTTAAAAGTTAATTTTCTATATTCGTTGGGATTTTCAGTTGTTTTCTTGCATTTTCAGTTGTTTTGGTTTGATGTCTTTTAGCTATCATCTGAATGGTGGTGTCTTGAGAATAATGTCTTACCTATGTAATTATGGTATAATTGACAGATCAATATGCATAAAAAGCAGTTGAAGCATCCGAATCCTAAGGATGGAAAAAAAGTAGTCGAAGGAAGCTGTTATATTGGATGTAATCTCCTCTTCCATTCATTGAAAGGTGAGGTCCTCGATCATTTTTGTAAAACCCAGAAATTTTGAACACGTTAAATACCCAGAATACCCTCTAGTTTTGAACTTATGTCAAAGACGTTTTATAATCTAAAACATTTAATTAAAGTATAACATAAGTACTTAAAACCTTAGAACTTGAATAAATGTACATTTAACTGATCCATAATCTTATGACAACTTTGAAATTCGTATATTTGGTAAATTATACTACATAAAAGAAATCTTGGACCCTTTTATTCAAAAGTTAATATAATGAGATGATGACCATAAAAGAAAATCTTGGACCATTCTATTTCACACAATGTGATCATAACCATATTTCAAATTCCAACTTTATAATCGGTCTTCCCAAAATTATGGCCAAAAATCACGGCTTACTCCATTTAATAAGAGATGCGTTTCTCTCTTATCTCCCTAATCCCAAGTATACGACATGGTACTCTCCTTCCAAAATTCAAAACGCGGTATTCCCTCTTATCATAGTTTTAACACATATACGATAATATCACAGAAAACACACTTTTATTTGGATCAACCCTGGTATATCTCTCTAAATCGAAACAAAAGAAAAACCCAATTTGCATATATTCGAGGGAAGGAGAAAGCAAGAGAAGGTGTGTTCACGTTTTGCCTTACATAATACATGCCATCTATTACTCTCCCTCTCCATATATCTTACACCGAACCACAGCCAGAAGCATACCCAAATCACATCCCTTTTTCTGACCACAAGAAGAAGAAAAGGAGGAAGTTTCGGTGGCCAAAGAAAGTGTAAACATAGGAGTGTTATTGGTGTATATGAGCCTGGTCCCTTTTCCCATTCGTTTCAGTTGCAGTCGACATCAGGTTCATGATGTTCCCCTTTTGTTCTCTTTAATTCGACTTTTACGTCATGAAACAAAGCTAATAACTATACTAACAAATCAGTGGAATCATGCTTATACATATGCTTGTATGGCCTCGTTAATAGCTACATGAAATAATAAATACATGCGCCTATAAGAAAACTGTTTTGTCGAGTCATTGTTGTTAGGTGTCGGTTTTGTGGCCTGTTGATGTTTTGTTCCAGCCTATGTCAACCCACATAATCTCTAATGATCAGCCCTGAATAGTCACATAAAAATCATGAAACTGTACGCCTTTTTTTTGACCTGCTTTGTGTTGGGATATTTGAGGCTGTTTTGTGTCGTGTGTGTAGTCTCTTTTGTGGGCTGTTTGAGGTCCATTTTCCAGTATCATGTTGACCTTAATCTCAACCTAAACGAACTCTTAATAAATTGATTGAACTATTGACAGTGAGACATGAGATAATAGAAAACCTTAGGTGTTGTGTACTAACAAAAATACTATGATTTTATGTAGAGTCATTTGGGTTGTGTGACTCGTTAAATGAAGATCTTTGGGGGCTGTCTTGGTGTGTCATGATATCACTATTAACACCTCTAAAAGTTGCATGTGAATATTAAGTGCATGGGATCTATAACTGATTAAGTTTGCAAATATTTAACAAAAGGTTTCATGAAAGAAAATCAAAAGAGAATATTGGTTCATTGGTACTAAAAGTTGTATCTTCCTATTCGTATATATAATTGTGGGTTGTTTTGGTGTGTAAATTGGTCTAAACCTTCATAGGTAATCATGTGTTCAAGTCACAAATAAAAAGGATAAAGAGTTTGGTGGTTGTTTCGTCTCGCTACATATATGCTGGTCTCGCTAAGTTTATATCAAGAAGGTGTATGAGAAACAAATTGTGTGAGCCATTTTTTGTGCGGCATTCGTGTGGGTCTCTAAACCAGAAACTTACGTGTCCAAATCACGGCCTTGTGGTGTGTTGTTTGGCCGCTCATGAAACCCCCGTACATCCCTGTTTTTGGCCCGTTAAGGCTAGTAGGTGTGGACTGTTTTGGGTCGCGTTTGTGTGAGTATATAAACTAAATTATAGCATGACGACATCGTGTTTTAGTAGTATTGAGTGGTCGTGCTTGCTGCTCATTTGTATCCCCTCACACACCTCTTATTTTGCCTCGCGAATTTAGCCTATCACCCTAATGTTGTCTCGCCAAGTATATTACCTTCAGGAGTATGTTTGATTGTTGTCTTCTCTCGATGTCACCAAAGTCCGTTATGTAGCTCGCAATCAAATAAAACACGATTTAGTAATTGGCGTGCTTATGAAGATAACTAAAAGAAAAGAAAGAAAAGAACAGATTCTACGTATTGAAAAGAGAAGAAATAAAACATGATTAAATTAAAAGAAAGAGAAGATGTAAAACATAGATTTCGTACTGAGCATATATAAAGATAATTAGTTCTTGAAGCATGCAACATGAATGATAGGAAGCTACAAGTAAACTTAACTTTATACATTTAACCCTGAACTTTGGTGGTCTTCACATTTTAACCCTAAACTTTGGTAAAATATCATAGAAAGACTTAAACCATGATAATTGGCAAACTAAACCTTTAAATTAACTTGTTATCTTTTGTAAACCTTAAGTTGGCTGCAAAATGATTATTACACTAAAGTTACTAATTTATGGAAGATCACTAAAAATGAAAAGCTTCTAAAAATAAAGTAACCAAATTCATATGAACTTAAAGTAATACTTGGTATTTAATTTCTATAGGTTCCGTGAAGCGGGAGTGATCATCTTGTGACATTTCTTTTCTTGTTTGCTTGCTTTGAATAAGGTACAGATACTCTGCCTTTTTCAGTAAGGGTTCTTATATTCTATACATTGATTTTGAGTTATGATTCAGTTAAGATTTCCCAAGCCATTGCTATGTTCCCTTTGAGTGAACCTTTGATATTCCTCTTGATTATGATCTGAGCTTCGTTTATCTGACCTATGCCTTTGCCAAGTTGCTCTAAAGTTCTGAACTATCCTTGTGAGAAACTAAGATTTTGAAATGGTTTACTAAACTAAGGTTTTGAACTACTTGTTTTGAACTATCTTTTACGAAGACTATTTTAATGATTATCTTTATGAAACCAATTTAAAGACCATTTTAATTAAATACCTTGATTAAGCTTTCTAAAATGAATCTGTTGAATAAAGACTTTGAAGATGGACCCTTTGATACAGACTTTGAACTTTAATTATGATTCCCTTTGTTTTTAAAACTATGATATGAACTTTGGAAAACCTTGGTGAACCACTCTATTATGAACTAATCGATATGAACCCTTTTCTATGGACCTTGTGATATGACTTTGAGATTGCACCTTTTGATATATGATCTTTTGTGATGACTTTGAGACCTGACTCTTAGTTTGATACCCGAGCCATTTTATGTTACCTAGCCAGGAAGGTAACCTGGCCATGTCTGTGATGCACCACTGGCATGACTCCCGTGTGGGGGAGTGATTTCTCACACCGTCCCTTTTATGATTTTCTGCCATGGCTACTACGATGTTGGGATGACTTTGAGTTTGGGGGCGTATGGGTTGCAATCCTAGATTTGTATGTTTAGTGGATTTAACTATGACTTTGAGTTATAACTTTGAGGTGACTGGTACTGTGTGCAATACATGCCTTTCACACCCCTGGGAGCTGATCACTCCACTATTATGATACATGAGGACACCCCTCATATTATCTGGTTGCCTGAGAGGTATCCCCTCTGATTGTGAGATTATGACTTTGAGATTATGATGTTGAGATTATGACTTCAGTTTCTGGGCTCGTGGTAGATGACTATCCTATATTTCCTTTATTACTCTTTTGCTTTGATTATACCTTATGATATTTCCAGTACTTCACTACAGTCTGTTTCGTTATCTTTGCTTGTATTATGTATCTGTTCACTGAGCTTTGTAAGCTCAGCCGCACGTTTTCTTTTCGTGTGCGGCAGGTTTTAGTTGGAAGATGGGTATGAGTGAAGAGACTTTTGGACGTAGAAGACTTGATAGTTTTGGCCTAGAGATGATTAGAAGTTATTCTATTGTTAGAAATTGTATTCGCTTTTGTAACCTTGTAATTTCAGTATTTCATTTGTAACCTTTGAGAATCTTGTATTACTTTTGAATGTATGTTTTGTTTGATCTGATATGAAGCCATTAATGTGATACTTCTACCCTTGCTGGGTTGGGGTGTTACAATTATGGTATCAGAGCGACAGGCTGCGATTCGTAATACATTTACCCTTGGCCTGTGTAAGTTAGGACCACTAAGTTTTCCCTGTAGGCGCTCGTAAGTCAACCTTTGAATATTGCTTTAGGATTTCCCATTGGAACCTAAGTTTTGACCGGTGAGGAATGGGTAGACTACAAGGCATTTGTTTAAGTATCATTGCTTACGCATCACTCTGATTCGTGCCTTGCTTTTGGTTAGATCCTGTTGATATCACTTTTGGAAAGCGAAAGCTTATGTTTTGCACCACCTAAGATTTGAACCCGATTAAAATTGGAAGACATTGAGGAATTCCATAATAATTGCCTGACACTATTTTATCCTTATCTTCAGATTTCTTTCGTTAATCATTTTGATTAAGACCCACGTTTCACTCTGATTCTTTGTTAATCACTTTGATGCCTATTCGGGCATTCTGAGAACCTTCATGGCGATGACGTACCGGATATGATTTGGTTATTTGTCTCTTGCTTTTGATAAGTATCTAAAAATCTTCCGACACTATTTGATTTCGTTTCACCCATCTCTGTCCTTATAAGAAGCCTTGTGGTGTGTAACCACGAGGATAAGAATGTTTTCCCTCTCACTTTTAAATGATAAAGATTTGATTTATGATTCGTCTATCTTGGGATAGTTAACTTCAATTTTATTCTGACAAGGAATCGGCTGATTGAGCATTCAAATATGGACAATTTCCCTTCTATGTCTCACCTTTAACGTTTGCAACAATTTTGAAACTCCCTACCATGATTACCAGTTGATAAACCCTCTGCTATCACTATTACTCTGAAGTCTCTTGTGTTATTTTAGCGTGTATGAAGTTTTCCTAGAACCCATTCTGTACGCTAATGAATGAACCTTATCTTGGGAGCTATTTGGCACTTGAATCGTCTGAGCATGAACCTTGTATTGAACGCTAATTGGCACCCTGAATTTTCTGAAACACGATTTCTGATTGAACCACCAAGTTTCCCACCGGAGTGTAAAGTAAGTTTGCTTAAGTGCATTCTCTTGGTGTAATTCAGTTTTGTTCGCAATGAAGAAGAATGATGACAGGAGATATGTATTGATTTCTGGAAGCTGAATCGTAATACTGTTAGGAACCAATATTCCTCCACCCTGAAACGACTATATGTTTGTTTAAATTCAGAGCGCGAAGTTTCTCCTTTCGGATGAATTGATCTTATTCTTGAAATCGCCTTCCGTATTCATAAACGACTGCTATGACGGTTAGTGACGCTAATAGTATTAGCTAAAACTCTGACAATCTTGGTGAATTTGATAGATGATATTTTCTCATGAGTACTGGGCATATGGTCATTGTATGACTTAAAAGTACGTTCTGAGACGAGGAAGAGCATGAAAATCATTTTGCACCTTGTTAGAAAGTTGACGATCATTTGTGCATTCTGGGAGATGGATATTTGTTAAGAGAATGGTGCTCTTTGCCTGACCTAGAGTTGATGACAATGGAGACTACCCTGAAGAGTGAAGACATTCCTTACAAGGCAGAAGTGTTGGCGATGCAGAAGAAAAAATTCTAGTCAAGAGGGCGAACCTGGAGCTGATGAAGACATGCAGTCTCACTTCCCTATTCATCTTGGTTGTACTAAGATGAATTGAGAGCGGAAGCAGACTGGATGATGAAGAGATTTAAAGATCGTGCCAGAAATCCACATTACTCCATCACATTCCAAGAAGAACTGCAGGAGGCTCGACGAACCAGACACAAGTTCCCGATCTTGGTTTCACTTCCCGACTGATGGACAGACGAAGACAGATTAACCGGACCTGAAGAGATAGGATGTGCTGAATGAGCGGAGTTTTGAAACAGACCCTTTATGTTTGGAGGAATTGATTCTATGAAGACCGAAGTTCTGGGCAACTAAATCTCATTTCCGTTGAATCTCTTAAGTTTCGTGATGAAGTAGTAAGACCCTCTAGTGATTTGAGTTCCTTAGAAGCATTTCAGTTCGTGTTTATTTTTCGTATGTTCGGTGATGGCTTTGTTTTGAGAGATTTTGACAAATTGTGGAAGATATGATGCATGTGACGGCGTACCTTACTTCTGCTGGACGATCTGGTATTTTGATACTCTTGCGAATAGTTTTGTTTACCTCTTGACTATGGCATTTGATTTTGTTGGCCTCTAAGACTGTAGAAGTACTAGGTGGATTAAGATAGGCGGTTTTGATTACGACTTGAGATAAAATATGACCATCATGAGGGCATATTTATATGATGCCAGTATTATGACGTCTGGCCAACGTGATAATACTTACATCATATAACGTGCACTTGTTGTGGGCATAGGATATCTTGGGAAGTACCTAAGAAGTTTAGAATTTGAACTCCGTTGGATTATCCGCGAATAGTGAGGCACTAGGTTCATTCTACCTGTGTGTGTACCCTGCTTTCGTTCATTAGATATCTGGATGAGTTGAGACTCTCGTTTTGCATTCTATTGACCTCAGTTATAAACCTTGAACTCCTTGTAGAGCTCTCTTCCATGGATGCAGTCAATTTGATTTGAAATCTTGTTCGTATTCCATATCAGCTTCCTGAAGATTCACCTGTCGTCTCTTTTATGTTGCATGGACCTTTTGTTCTGAATCAACCTAATTTTGTCTCCTTCTGAGAAATTTCAATCCACCTCGTTTTGATTTGAGTCATGAGAAACTATTTGATCTGAAGATCTTTTTGGAAGAACCTCCTCGGGCATGAGAATGTTTGTGATGATCTTTTGCGACTTGCTACGACTTCGTTTAACTTTGCGACTTCAATTTTCGGGGACGAAAATTTTATTTTAGAGGAGAAGAGTTGTAAAACCCAGAAATTTTGAACACGTTAAATACCCAGAATACCCTCTAGTTTTGAACTTATGTCAAAGACGTTTTATAATCTAAAACATTTAATTAAAGTATAACCTAAGTACTTAAAACCTTAGAACTTGAATAAATGTACATTTAACTGATCCATAATCTTATGACAACTTTGAAATTCGTATATTTGGTAAATTATACTACATAAAAGAAATCTTGGACCCTTTTATTCAAAAGTTAATATAATGAGATGATGACCATAAAAGAAAATCTTGGACCATTCTATTTCACACAATGTGATCATAACCATATTTCAAATTCCAACTTTATAATCGGTCTTCCCAAAATTATGGCCAAAAATCACGGCTTACTCCATTTAATAAGAGATGCGTTTCTCTCTTATCTCCCTAATCCCAAGTATACGACATGGTACTCTCCTTCCAAAATTCAAAACGCGGTATTCCCTCTTATCATAGTTTTAACACATATACGATAATATCACAGAAAACACACTTTTATTTGGATCAACCCTGGTATATCTCTCTAAATCGAAACAAAAGAAAAACCCAATTTGCATATATTCGAGGGAAGGAGAAAGCAAGAGAAGGTGTGTTCACGTTTTGCCTTACATAATACATGCCATCTATTACTCTCCCTCTCCATATATCTTACACCGAACCACAGCCAGAAGCATACCCAAATCACATCCCTTTTTCTGACCACAAGAAGAAGAAAAGGAGGAAGTTTCGGTGGCCAAAGAAAGTGTAAACATAGGAGTGTTATTGGTGTATATGAGCCTGGTCCCTTTTCCCATTCGTTTCAGTTGCAGTCGACATCAGGTTCATGATGTTCCCCTTTTGTTCTCTTTAATTCGACTTTTACGTCATGAAACAAAGCTAATAACTATACTAACAAATCAGTGGAATCATGCTTATACATATGCTTGTATGGCCTCGTTAATAGCTACATGAAATAATAAATACATGCGCCTATAAGAAAACTGTTTTGTCGAGTCATTGCTGTTAGGTGTCGGTTTTGTGGCCTGTTGATGTTTTGTTCCAGCCTATGTCAACCCACATAATCTCTAATGATCAGCCCTGAATAGTCACATAAAAATCATGAAACTGTACGCCTTTTTTTTGACCTGCTTTGTGTTGGGATATTTGAGGCTGTTTTGTGTCGTGTGTGTAGTCTCTTTTGTGGGCTGTTTGAGGTCCATTTTCCAGTATCATGTTGACCTTAATCTCAACCTAAACGAACTCTTAATAAATTGATTGAACTATTGACAGTGAGACATGAGATAATAGAAAACCTTAGGTGTTGTGTACTAACAAAAATACTATGATTTTATGTAGAGTCATTTGGGTTGTGTGACTCGTTAAATGAAGATCTTTGGGGGCTGTCTTGGTGTGTCATGATATCACTATTAACACCTCTAAAAGTTGCATGTGAATATTAAGTGCATGGGATCTATAACTGATTAAGTTTGCAAATATTTAACAAAAGGTTTCATGAAAGAAAATCAAAAGAGAATATTGGTTCATTAGTACTAAAAGTTGTATCTTCCTATTCGTATATATAATTGTGGGCTGTTTTGGTGTGTAAATTGGTCTAAACCTTCATAGGTAATCATGTGTTCAAGTCACAAATAAAAAGGATAAAGAGTTTGGTGGTTGTTTCGTCTCGCTACATATATGCTGGTCTCGCTAAGTTTATATCAAGAAGGTATATGAGAAACAAATTGTGTGAGCCATTTTCGTGCGGCATTCGTGTGGGTCTCTAAACCAGAAACTTACGTGTCCAAATCACGGCCTTGTGGTGTGTTGTTTGGCCGCTCATGAAACCCCCGTACATCCCTGTTTTTGGCCCGTTAAGGCTAGTAGGTGTGGACTGTTTTGGGTCGCGTTTGTGTGAGTATATAAACTAAATTATAGCATGACGACATCGTGTTTTAGTAGTATTGAGTGGTCGTGCTTGCTGCTCATTTGTATCCCCTCACACACCTCTTATTTTGCCTCGCGAATTTAGCCTATCACCCTAATGTTGTCTCGCCAAGTATATTACCTTCAGGAGTATGTTTGATTGTTGTCTTCTCTCGATGTCACCAAAGTCCGTTATGTAGCTCGCAATCAAATAAAACACGATTTAGTAATTGGCGTGCTTATGAAGATAACTAAAAGAAAAGAAAGAAAAGAACAGATTCTACGTATTGAAAAGAAAAGAAATAAAACATGATTAAATTAAAAGAAAGAGAAGATGTAAAACATAGATTTCGTACTGAGCATATATAAAGATAATTAGTTCTTGAAGCATGCAACATGAATGATAGGAAGCTACAAGTAAACTTAACTTTATACATTTAACCCTGAACTTTGGTGGTCTTCACATTTTAACCCTAAACTTTGGTAAAATATCATAGAAAGACTTAAACCATGATAATTGGCAAACTAAACCTTTAAATTAACTTGTTATCTTTTGTAAACCTTAAGTTGGCTGCAAAATGATTATTACACTAAAGTTACTAATTTATGGAAGATCACTAAAAATGAAAAGCTTCTAAAAATAAAGTAACCAAATTCATATGAACTTAAAGTAATACTTGGTATTTAATTTTTATAGGTTCCGTGAAGCGGGAGTGATCATCTTGTGACATTTCTTTTCTTGTTTGCTTGCTTTGAATAAGGTACAGATACTCTGCCTTTTTCAGTAAGGGTTCTTATATTCTATACATTGATTTTGAGTTATGATTCAGTTAAGATTTCCCAAGCCATTGCTATGTTCCCTTTGAGTGAACCTTTGATATTCCTCTTGATTATGATCTGAGCTTCGTTTATCTGACCTATGCCTTTGCCAAGTTGCTCTAAAGTTCTGAACTATCCTTGTGAGAAACTAAGATTTTGAAATGGTTTACTAAACTAAGGTTTTGAACTACTTGTTTTGAACTATCTTTTACGAAGACTATTTTAATGATTATCTTTATGAAACCAATTTAAAGACCATTTTAATTAAATACCTTGATTAAGCTTTCTAAAATGAATCTGTTGAATAAAGACTTTGAAGATGGACCCTTTGATACAGACTTTGAACTTTAATTATGATTCCCTTTGTTTTTAAAACTATGATATGAACTTTGGAAAACCTTGGTGAACCACTCTATTATGAACTAATCGATATGAACCCTTTTCTATGGACCTTGTGATATGACTTTGAGATTGCACCTTTTGATATATGATCTTTTGTGATGACTTTGAGACCTGACTCTTAGTTTGATACCCGAGCCATTTTATGTTACCTAGCCAGGAAGGTAACCTGGCCATGTCTGTGATGCACCACTGGCATGACTCCCGTGTGGGGGAGTGATTTCTCACACCGTCCCTTTTATGATTTTCTGCCATGGCTACTACGATGTTGGGATGACTTTGAGTTTGGGGGCGTATGGGTTGCAATCCTAGATTTGTATGTTTAGTGGATTTAACTATGACTTTGAGTTATGACTTTGAGGTGACTGGTACTGTGTGCAATACATGCCTTTCACACCCCTGGGAGCTGATCACTCCACTATTATGATACATGAGGACACCCCTCATATTATCTGGTTGCCTGAGAGGTATCCCCTCTGATTGTGAGATTATGACTTTGAGATTATGATGTTGAGATTATGACTTCAGTTTCTGGGCTCGTGGTAGATGACTATCCTATATTTCCTTTATTACTCTTTTGCTTTGATTATACCTTATGATATTTCCAGTACTTCACTACAGTCTGTTTCGTTATCTTTGCTTGTATTATGTATCTGTTCACTGAGCTTTGTAAGCTCAGCCGCACGTTTTCTTTTCGTGTGCGGCAGGTTTTAGTTGGAAGATGGGTATGAGTGAAGAGACTTTTGGACGTAGAAGACTTGATAGTTTTGGCCTAGAGATGATTAGAAGTTATTCTATTGTTAGAAATTGTATTCGCTTTTGTAACCTTGTAATTTCAGTATTTCATTTGTAACCTTTGAGAATCTTGTATTACTTTTGAATGTATGTTTTGTTTGATCTGATATGAAGCCATTAATGTGATACTTCTACCCTTGCTGGGTTGGGGTGTTACAATTTTGTACAGAACATATTTCAATTTACCTCCATTAAGATCCATATTGATGAAGTTCTTGAAGCCTAATCTCAATACTTGCTTCATTGTTTATCACAATTACAGTCGCCTTTCAATTTGCCTTGCAGATAATTATGATGCATGGATTCAAGAGCGTCAAAGTTCCAAAGGTTATATAATCCTAAACATTATTTATGTGGAAAAACTGTGAAATCTTATATTCTAGAGTCGATCTGCACTTATGTTTAATCTCAAAGGTAATTAAATAAAACCGTATAAAAGAGGAAATGTGTCAAATGGGTCAAACGGGTCAAAGGGTATTAGTGTCACCTAAAGAAATATAACTCTTCTTTTATTACCGCTACGGGCATTACCAAGCACCTGTATGACCTCGGAAACCTGATGAACTTTACTGATTATTTTTGTTCAACACGGATAAAAAATAGGGGGTTTGATAACAGGTTTAACTGGTAACTTTAGTATGGGTCAAAACTGATTGGGGTGACCCTTAAACAGTTTTTGTAGATTTATTTTTGCTTCGTTATGAAGTGGTATTAATTTAAATGTGGATATAAATGTATTTTCTGGCAATTTGATTCTAAATATGTAACAGAAAGACATAATTGTTTGTATGCTTTGAATCTAAACTTTGCCAAATTTCGAGTCGGTCAGTCATTTAACTCATTAACTATAAAATATAACCGAAACTGAACAGGTTCAAATAAACCAACATGATCTTAATGGGTCAAAGTACAACAAAACATTGTTATCGGGCACAGCGGATGTAGAGGGATCAACGGTCTTATAACCTTCCCTGATAAAGGACCACACCCTATGTGGAGGGATCAAGGGTCTTATATATAGCAGTTTCAGTTAAGCTAAAAAATGTTCAGTTTTCTTCCTTTAAACTTTCATAACCTAAGGGATTAATCACTTATTTTATGACATCCAAGAAAGTAAAGCAGATAATACGTAATGGGATATAGGGAGTGTATGTATATATGTAGTAAATGATCAGTGTTCTATCTTTTCCATGTAGTTTTCACCAACTTAAATATAGGTAGGGGTGCAAACGAGCCGAGCTACTCGCGAGCTACTCGAGCTCGACTCGATAAAAAGCTCGAAACGAGCCGAGCCTTGTCGAGCTCGAGCCGAGCTCGAGCCTGAAAATCAACTCGTTTACTTATCGAGCCCGAGCTCGAGCTTCGCTTATCGAGCTCGAGTAGGCTCGTCGAGCCTTATCGAGCCTTAATCATAAACCAATCCGGACCAAGCCCAATTCAGCCCAATGCTCAAGACATCAAGCCCAATCCATTGATAATTGATAACCTTATATGTCACTAACCCTAAACACACCTAGCATAAACATATCCGCCCCCTTTTACACATACACGCTCCTCTTGTTTATTCTTTCCCAGATCTAAACAAATCAACAACAACTATCTCTCCTTTTGTTTATTCTTTCCGTCCCTTTTGATGATAATCAGTCACTCTCTTGTTTTTCGGCTTCAAACAAGTATTCCTAATCGTCCCTTTTGATAATCAGTCACTCTCGTACAAGATCTAAACAAAACAATCCCTAATCACCCCTTATCTCATCCAAACAAATCAACAACAACTATCTCTTGTTTTTCGGCTTCAAGATCCTATGGGTCTCGGGTAAGGTTTTTATGGAATTGATTTTGTGTTTAGTTGAAACGAACTGAAGAAAGAAACTAACAAACTTGTTAGATTTCATTTTCTTTTTGATTCGGATATTGAATGAATGAGGTTTTGCTTCAACAAAGATAGATCGATGATTGTATGGTTTCATTTCGATTTGCGAAAATCTTGAAAGGTTCTGAAAATCTCATACGAGATACGAAATAAACCAAACTGAGATCTTCATTAGTAATTTATTTTTCAGTCATTGTTTAGATCTAAGATAATGGATTGTGAGTTGGGAAGTGATGTAAGATTTGTGGCAGGAAGATGATATGTTAGTACTTTTTTTTCAGTCATTCAATAGTAATTTTTTTCAGTCATTCATTAGTAATTTTTTCAGTCATTGTTTCAGTTATTCATTAGTAATTTTTTCAGTCATTGAAATAAATAACTATGTTCATCTTAGATTGAGACTAACGTTGTAAAATACAATATATGATCATTATTTTATCATTCGAATATCTTTACACTGAGTACATTTAAACTCGATCTTTACATGCTTACAAGTCTTAAAGGTTTAACCATCTTAATAACTCAGTAATAACTTGTGTACGTCAAGAATGAAGCAGATAAAGCGAGCTCGATCAGGCTCGTTTAAGCGAGCCGAGCTTTGTGAAAAGCTTACAAGCCGAGCTCGAGCACAAAAATAAAGGCTCGGATCGAGCCGAGCTCGAGCTCGAGCTCGTTAAAAATAATGACGAGCCAGCTCGATTATAGTGAAGCTCGGGCTCGGCTCGGCTCGTTTGCACCCCTAAATATAGGGTATAAAAATTGTCACAGTATAACTACTCAGTATAATAACTACTCAGTATAATAATATATGAACTACTTAACAGTCCAGACGTTTGAATATCCATGGTGATCAAAAACTATAGTCACCCAATTATTCATGAAATAACCTTAAATAATATATTGTATTTCATGATTCTCGAGTAATTGATGTTACAACCCAGCATTTTAATTGCTTATAGGAGTCACTTAATATCAAGTGTATAACGTTACATGACTACCACTGATCCTTCGTTTATCTCTGTTTTTCCTCTATTGATTATCATTTTGTAATTAATCCTGAAATATCTGTGCTGTCTATATAACCACAGGTTCATGCAAGATGTTATGGGGAACTGGAACCTGTTGATGGAGTCCTTTGGCTATGAAACTTATGTCGTCCAAGGACACCTGAAGTTTCTCCACCCTACTGCCTTTGTCCAGTTATAGGTACTTGCTTATGTCACACTGAAGAACTGGGATCTATACTCTCAGATCCTGAATTGAAGTAACAGTTATTATATACACCAATAAGAAAGTCTCGAGAAAGCAACCTCATGCTCATTATAGTCAAGATCACACATGAACAGTTATTATATACACCAATAAGAAAGACTCGAGAAAACAACCTCATGCTCATTATAGTCAGGATCACACATGAACTGATATTTTCATAGGACCTCAATAATGATAGTTGATGTATCAACTCACTAGACATAATGTTCGACCATGTAGCAAACATGTCAAGAGTATGTTACATTTTTTTATAAAATGCCATGAAATGTTATTTGTGTTTGTTGTTACATATTTTATTTATTTTGTTGTTACCTTATTTTTTTTTTCTTTTTCTACGAGAAATGTTTTCAAACTTAATTAGCAAAAAACATTAGATGACCTTTATATTGTTTATAGATTTATTTTTATTTTTATGTAGCATAAATATTTTCTATTCATACGTCTAATTAACGTATCATTTATTCACATAATATCAAAAATCGCTCTCTTTTATAAACGTATTTCTTTCCATAACATATTAAAAACTACTATTCTACGGTTCTCGATTTAATCCCGTGAATTTCACGGGTCAATAACCTAGTCCTACATAAATGTGTGTCAAAAGCTTTAAAAATAACCATGTGTTACCTTATTAGTAATTCAAAGTCAACTTGACATACACCTATTACTATTAAATCTTATGTTTAATACGTTTCCTAAAATTGTCTTCTTATAATTCAAGATTCACGAATTGACATACACACATTATAGATAGTATAGATATAGATTTTAGAGAGAATTTATAAGAAATAGAGAAAATTCCACTAATTACATGCCATGTCATTATATGAACATTTTTTTGTAAAACTTTTCTGGTTCTAGCATTTCTTATTAATGGTTATACTATTGACGCCTCTTATCTTTCCTACTCTTTTTATACTCTCTTTATTGACAAGACAAGACAGTTTTTCATTTTTTTTTCCTGTATCTTTTTTTCATTTACCACTTTTAACTTATCAAACTTTATATTTTATGTTCTGCACATTTTTTCGACATTTTTACCCACTTTATAACAGGGCAAGACAATTTTTTATGGATTTTTGCTTAGTATTTTGTGTGTTTTCTTACTTTTAATTTGTAAAACTTTATATTTTTTGTTCCCTTTTTTTATTTCACAGTGTTATAATAAATAAAATTATAAAAATTAAAAAAATGATAAATTTTTTTAGGAAAGGTATTCCTGTCATTTTAGGAGGGGTGGGGATAACCAAACACCCGAACCCGATAACCCGATTTCTTACCAGGTCGGGTTGCGGGTGAGATTTTAAAAATCAAAACCTGACTCAACCCGACCCGATAAGACCCGATTACCCGATAACCCGACCCGATAACACCCCTATGTGCTTGCACTTCTTTCCGATTTTCTTAGGGTTGATTTGGTTTGTTGATATTATCAAAACGTTCAAGGATGTAGTTGAACATGAAACTCATTTCATCACGTAATTCATGAACCAAGGTTTGAATGTGTTGACAATGGTTGCAAGTGTCTCCATGTCTTGGTTGTGGTGAGGGAACTTCAATCCATATAGATTGATTATGAGTGAAGAATGTGTTTGGTGGAGGTAAGTTTGGCTAAGGTAAGTGTGATGTTGAGAGAAGCAAGCGTGATAGAGTTAAATGTGATGGTTGTGGATGCACAATTGATGTTGGCGGAGGCATATTTGTTGACGGAGGAGGTAATGATGTGTCTATGGTGTCGGGTAATGGTTGTTGTGTAGTTATTCTTTCAATGGAGGAGAATGTAGGTAATGATGGAGGATTAGTAGGTTTAGGAGGCAAGTCCTCCAAAGAGTTCATGAATGGATGTGGTGACGTATGAGGTGTAGTAAAGGAGAGTTGTCGAGGTTCAATGGGAGAAACTCTTGTTGGAAGCAAAGATGATCAACTACCAACTAAAGGTGGGGACTGAGCACAGTGTTACGCATGCCTTGACGAAGGTGGCACATGGACTTAAGGTGTAGGTTAATATAAAGCCTAAGGTGGAAATTATTATGAGTTTATTCTCTATATCATTTGCTTATCATCAAGTCCATGGGTATTAGTGTTAGTTATTAATTAGCCAAATAGGTAAGTTTAAGAGAGGTGTTGTTTAAGGGAGTATGGCTTATGCTCGAGTCCCACGTCAATTTGGTTTCCTTATTTTCTTTCTTTGAGTCACCATCAGTCTTAAATTCTAGTTCATATTAGAGCCGTTCTTTTACCCCCTCGTTCTCTTCTCTATAAACAGAGATGAAGGGTGAGGTATATACATTCATTCTTTCAAGTTTGCAAGCGAATAACATATAATCGTTTGGGTCATTATATCGTGCAAAGTTCCTTTTCTGTAGACAATCATAATGTGCAGGTGTGTGTTCTTCATTCAAGATCGGGTATTCCGCTACATAGATTCCAGGTTGTTGGACGTAAACTCCAACAAAATGATTATCCTCAGGTTTACGTTTGTAATTAAACCGTAGCATTCCTTTGAGCTCGAGATCATTTTGTGTCTTGTTTGTATTTATAATATGTCGTTTCTTATAAAGGTGGTATAGTGTTCAGATGTAACTACTTTGCTTCTTTCTGCCCTATGGTGATCCACTTTATTCATGGGTTTTTAGATATTTTAATTTGAACTTAGCCCGAATGATGATTTCGTTATATTTGTCTTAATTCCTTACTACTGCATCTCGCGTCAAGAATGTTTGTACATTAACCAAATGTAGACCAAACTGATATTACAAATAGCGACCAAATCCAAAAACCCGGTTAAGTCCCTTTTCGAGACTTTGGTTCAAAAACTCACTTTACAACAATAGTAGTTTTCTTGTGATACGTAAATGGGTATTAGAATGACGTGGGTTTTAACCTTTTTATATAATGGTTTTTAACACTTAAAATAGAGTATATGGTTTATGTGGGTAAAGGGTATTATAAGTGGAGGTGCGGGGAATCGAACCCTGTGTATGGTTTATGTGTGGAATAATGGAAATGCAGGACATTAGAAGTTATTGGTTGATGGTTTGAATTTTACAATATGTATCAAGCTTCAAACCTACCATTTTTTAGGCATACTTTGAACCCATAGATTCATACTTTACAAATGTTTTTAAAGGTTCTTTGATACATGTTAAGAATTTTTGTCTGAGTTGAATTATCACATGTTATAATCGTTTGCAATTACATTTTGATATTTTCATGTTATATTTTGAACGTTACACAAAACACTTATCACAATATCACATATCCTTAATTATCTGGCACTAGGAATTTCCGTTGCTAAGCACAGATACTCGTCTAGTAGTTAAAATGGATGCTTAAATGGATCAAAAATCATTTGGACACATATTATATTTCTTTTGCACATGTTTCTAAGATATGATTGGTTCTCGGGAAACATATAAGTGCAATGGTAGCTTTGATAATTAATATGGATTATGAGACTAATTTTTTCTCTTGGCAATGTATACTTTTCAACCAATGCATCTGATATTAATGGATTTTCTCTGTTGATTATTCTCATTCTCTTTTGAGATCCTAATTGACATATAAAAGATTATTCTAATTATTTCTCCATGATGTTTGCATCATCAATAATATTCAGAGATCAAAGATTTCTTTTTCAAAAGTTACAATTCGTTTTTTTTAGAAAGATGTGGCGCTGTAGCTACAACAACAGTTATATATGATCATGTTACATGAGATTTTGCAAACCGTATAGGGGCATGCAAACTGATAACACGGCACCATAACCCAAAACCATAGCCATTAGTCGCAATAACATAAATGAAATAACACTAAACCACCACATGCAAACAGCAAATTTAAATAATATATGTATCACCAAGTAAATACATCATAAAGGGGTGTACGATCAAGTCAAAAGCTGCATAGTTTTGTATCGAATTCACATTCAAACAACATACCAAAAGATCGATCAACCTGGATAATATGTGTTGTTTTTATTTTATGAAAATGGCTCTTGTTGGCTTTTAGATACTTCACCATGTCTCCTCCCATCTGAAAAATAAAAATCACCATCTACATCAAGATTCAGGATAAACATACCTCACATGTATGCTGTATTTACCAAGATAAACATCTAACCTTTCCCAGCCATCTGGGTTATAATAGTCATAACCTCCCTCGGTCATCCTACGCACCATCCCACTACTCTCATAAGAGACTTCAGGATCAGTCGAATCATCTACACGTAGATTTCTTATTAACATACAGTATATACCATATACAACCATACTATCACACGGGCTGGTCGAAACATGTATAAATTTTAAAATTATAAATCTCAACCGCTTTGATATAATGGTTATACATAACCCAGACCAACTCATTCACAAGTAGATGGGTTCAAAGTTGAGGACAAGTGCGATCCAGGATATGCTTTTGTTATTCATTCGATATATAGAAAACTAGTTGGAGATAATGTGTCACATACCTAAAATTTTGACATATGAAAACTAGAAAAAGCACACACCTAACAAAAGGGTCCAGATTCATATTTTTTAATTAAGGAAGAAAGAAAAACTGTAGAATGAGCGTGCAACGTTACCACTTCCAATCGATATTGCGATTTAGAAAAGAAGAAACGTTAAGAGTATGACGGCATAAACAATTACATGTTCAGCGAGTGAAATTGAAGATTTCATAACTCACAAAAACTCTAATAAATTTGTTTGTTTTAAAGTAGATTTTCACACATCATTGTTAATAAAAAGAAATGCAACCAGGACCTAATCCTAATGCGCAAACAGCAAGCATAATGATGAATGCATAGACTTTGATACCTAGTGATTCTCTGTTTCTCAAGGTGAAAATAGACCGACAACAAAGTTTGTACGAAGAAAGAGAATGTACAAACAAATAGAAGACTAACCTTTAACAGTTTCATATATGGATTCCAGGCTAATGATGGCACCTTCTCTCCTACCTGCATGCAAAATTAGGCATGAAGGCACAGGATACCAAGAGAAAAATTATCTATGCAGCTTGTATAAGCGAGAATATACGGAGTATTAGTTTACAGTGGTAGGGATTGGGTAGGTCCGCAAACACTTTCTATTATAAAACTATGATTTTTTATTATACTGAAATTATTTAGATAGTTCTGAGCATTGGGCAAAATTCAACACCTTTGAGCTGTTACATTTTTAGCTATGTTTTAACAAAAGTTACCCATTTGGCATGTTGGTTTTGAGAGAAAAAACTACAATCAATAAGTGACTGCCGTATTGCATGTTTGTGGCAGCACAATAGAGAGTATAAAAATGGGTTTTGGGTTCTTATAAGAAAGTGATAACCAAATCAATGCATGACAGCATGAGATACTCCAAATGATCACATACCCGATGGTTCATGATCCGTAAGAACAAAATTGTCCAGAACTATTGCACCATCATCCAAATTACATCTGAGTATGATCTCATAGACTCCAAGCTTCCCTTGTTCAACAGCCTCTATGGTCATGTAGAAAAAATAACACGGCCGAACCTTGAGGTAGTAGCACTCCAAGACTTTAGCATCACTGATGTTCTTGTTGTTGTTCTTGTTGAAATACTAGCATAAAATTTGTTTGCAAGTAAAACAATTAACGGCAGAAATAGAATGAAAAGTTGAAAGCAGGTAGAAATGTAAGCATACCATCTGACAGGAATCGTTGAAGGCGTCAACAGCAAAATCAGCAATAAAACTAACAAACTCATTATCCTCTTCAAGTCGGGTTTTAATTTCCTCATCAATGGGAAAAGGTAATCCAAAAAGTGTAGTCTGCCACAGGCATGAAATATGTATTAAATGTGTTTGTGTCGGCGACACACATAAAATATGTATAAAATATGTCTGTTATGTGTGTGCAGAACCGTGGATGTAGGTGTGTATAGACGAAGAGAAAAAAGAGAGATGAACATCTTATACATACAGTTTTACGTGATCTATCGAGCTTTTTAAAATTCCGCCACAATGACTTCGCCATACCCACCAATGGAGCACTGTCGATATGCGGGTTCCCTGAAAGAGAAAACCAACCAAGTTACCATCCATGTGCTAACTCATACGTGCAATACTCTAGTGTAGAAATAAATACAGAGACACACACAAAAGCACAAAAATGACATAACCACTTTATCATTCATTAGGAACTTGCATCTACAATCAACAATTGAAATATTCAGAATCATATTTGTTCTAGCAAACAAGGCAATATTTTCATATTTTTTAGTAAAGAATCCTAATGTACTGGCGTAACATTAAAATATTCAGATCAGCATAATCTCTTTGTGTGGCTATACCTACTGTCTCATTAGCTTCGTTCATGAACTTGCTGAATTGTTATTATTCGTTTTTTTTTTTTTTTTTTTTTTTTTTTTTTAAAAGAAAAATTTTTTTTTTTTTTTTTTTTAAAAGAAAAAAAAAAGATGGAAATGCAAATGATGTCTCTTCTCAGTCATTTTCTTTTTAAAAGTTGGGTTTGGTGCAGGAGAGTTACGGGGCACAGACACAACTGTTATTATTCTTTTTGGCAGGTAACATCAACAAAAAAAGGCCAAATAGATGGAAATGCGTACGAGGTATCTTCTTAGGCTTTTTCTTAGCAGGAACTTGGCGACGCTTCATGGGCACACAGATGCTGGCGGTGTCCGGATGGCTGCAAGGAAAGGAAAATGATGTATTAGTACAAAATATATAAACATAAACTTATTGTTTGTTCCCTTGAAAGCTAAACAAAAAAGACCCCCCTTATGAGTTTGCTTTTATAGAGTTGAAATATGAATACAAAGGCATGGAGCATACTATTCCCAGTCAGATGGCAGATCACCATTTAATTTGTGGATGTTAGCGAGAAAGGCAAGCCTTTCCTTAAGATAAGTCAAACTCGATGACAAACCCTCATCGCTGATGTTTGTCTTTAGCTCCTGCTCAACGGCAAGAGCTCGGGTAATGTAAAGTATAACTCCTGTGGAACTTTAAGCACTGTGGAAACAATAACAAAGACCCAAGTTAACCAATGAAGTGTTATAGCATCAAGATGAAAATAGCTAAAAGAAGAGAAATGCATACCCTTATTCAATCTTCGGATAATCACTTTGGGATGGTGCAGAACGTTTCTTGGCAAGCTTGCCGGCCTAAATGAAAGGGCAAATAGATGAAACGAGCAAGTAACAATTAAACTCTTAAAAATTCTGACTGATTACTCAGAAAGCTGAAGAATAATGTGCCCATAATAATCATATAATGTTGAAAACACAAAATTTGGGTTTCGTAGCCTTGATGAAAACTAAACCCCCAAGAGTTACATTATACTAGATCTCGTTAAGAAACTGCCCAAGAGACTCGGTCATATCTAAGAATTGCGTCACTGGTCTAATTATAGTTTCATACTACTAAGTATATAAGAATAGCTGGGTTTAACCATTTAGTTTGGAGTAATATAATGAGCTTCATAGATTCAGAAAAAATAAGCATTTAGTTCATGGGTTATATTCTTTTTTGAAGGGTTCGAAAATTTTAGAAAAAATAAATAAATAAATTGAGTAACCTTAAAAGATTAAGCACACATCATTTGTTTGCATGCAACGAAAATTATATGCTAAGAAAACACTATTAGAAAAAAGATTTGTTTACGTACATCTTCCTGAGAACGGGCACGTGAACGAGTTAGCACCATCCTGTTAACAAAAACGAAACAATAATCAAATAAGAAGACGAATTGAAATTTGATTCAAAAATTACATGCTTCTGCGAAACCCTAATCCGAATGAGCTACTTTTTGGAATTGGGATCGTTTTATACTTTATTGTCACCCGGCAAGTTCTGGGCTCCATTTCTTTTGAGCCCATCATACTATTGGGCTAATTAACTCGAATTTATAAACCTTTACAAACTTCTTGTATAGTAAAACAATTTGATGACATGGCGTGTGTAAAATCATTGATTGGTTGACGCGATCCATGTCAGCAAGTTGCCACCCTAAATCCATAGCAAAATCGGCTCCCTAATATTCAGTTTTTCTCTTTTCATGAGCAGTATATTGCAACATAATCTCTACCCGGTTTCTTGTTTTGAAGAGTTGTAATGCAACACAATCCTTACCATATACGGAGTATAGTTTATCAAAAACCATAACGTAATCTTATAATTACTCCCCAAAATCTATACCAAAGTCACGTAGCTTATGTGCAATTTTATTTTATTTGTACACATTTTTTTTCCCTTTTTCATTGGAATTTACAATGGAGATTACTAAACAACAAGATCAAGATAAAGAAAGTGATGACCAAGAAAGCATCAAATATAATCATTTTTACAATGCGGAATCGAACCCCGTGTATGGTTTATGTGTGGAATAATGGAAATGTATGATATTAGAATCTATTGGTTGATGGTTTGAATTTTACAATATGTATCAAGCTTCAAGCCTACCATTTTAGGCATACTTTGAACCCATAGATTCATACTTTACAAATGTTTTTATAGGTTCTTTGATACATATTAAGAATTTTTGTCTGAGTTGAATTATCATATGTTACAATCGTTTGCAATTACATTTTGATATTTTCATGTTATGTTTTGAACGTTCATATAAAAACGTTGGTTTTTATAATGGAAGTGCTAAAAAATCGAATTTGGAAGTTAATGGTAGCACTTCTAATTTTAAATTCAATGATAACAAAAAATTCAATATTTGTGAACTAAATATTGAAAATAATTTACAAGTTAGGGGGCATTTAATATTGGTTTAAAGTTAATTTACAATACAACTCTTTCCACAATAGCCAAAATAAGCACGTAAAATTTATACTAGCACCTCACATAAAGTGTTTGGATTCTCTCATCTCCCGGGTGTATATGTTATACAACATGTATGAAAACGGGAAAATAAACACTCTCTATCTGTCATAGTACATAGATTACCATAGGCTTGATAAAGGATCAAACCTCCACCGCTTTGGCGTAAGCACCTAGGATAAACTATCAAAGTGGACTTTTAAAGGGTTGTAACGTCAGATGTAAGGGCAAGGAAAACACAGTTTTGTAGATATGGGGAATATACTGGTGGCAAGTGAATCATCTAAGTTAGTTACATGTACAAAGTGGCGTTGCTAAGCCAAGACTCAACTCGAGAGTTATTTCACTAAATCAAATGGAAGTGCTAAAAAAACAAATTTGAAAGTTAATGGATATTTATAGTTTAGTCAATTTTAACATAAAGTTCACGATCAATTTGCTTTATTGAACAGACATGATCTACTTTCAAGCCTATGAAGCATGCCTTGCAATTAATATTCTGACGTGTCTCTTCTCTGATTGGACAGAGAATTAATGCATACAACCACCTTCTGCACAACTCTTTTCAAACACCTTCAAACGATTTCATTTTTGGTAACTAATTAAATCATTCAATATTCAGTTTCAGTTGCCCAATGTATTTTTACTAAGCATTAAATTTATTGTAACAGCTTCTAAATCTCCCAAACCCGCTCCAATATCAATTCATTCACATATTAGTGATCTTTAACAGCTTCTAATGTCAAGCAATAACGCTCTTCAAAATCAATAACGCCATTCACCGACAAATTATTGGTTACATATAGTGATTTGTACACCATCAATATGGAAGAATTGGTAAGTATCCAAACATATGATATATTTTGATTAATTATGTTATAATTTTAATATATCTGTTTAATCAAAACCCTAAAAAAATTGGGAAATTCACCTTGATGAATTATGCTATAATTTATTTGGGGGAAATCACCATGATATATTTCGATTGATTATGGAATAATTTATTTTGTAGGTAGAATGTGATTGAGGAAGATTAACCAGGTTTGACATGTTTTATCTCTTTTCATTATTCAATTTAATTGTTAGTAGATAATATGGATTAATGAAAATGGTTATTTGTAGTTTATGTTCTATGTGTGTTTTTTATGCATACAAACTATTTTTTTTGCTTGGTCTAATTTAAATGCGTCATTTTATACGTATCTTTATCACACGGTTTGGGTCAAAATGGTCCCTTCATATAATAAAAATGGTCTAAATGGGCTATTGCCTATTAGTAATAAATTAGGCTGAGTGGGTCTCTTGTGATATTTATCACAAGGTCTGGGTATAAATGGTCCCTCCGATAATCAAAATGGTCTAATGTAGGAAACAATTTTGATTTGACCCTCCTTTTCTTTGTTTGTTTGTGTAGCGTCAGGAAAGAGCTGCATGACTCGCTTTACCATTCATTGGGAGCCAACACCACTGGGTTTGCACTTCTAGTGGCTGGCTAGTCACTAATAAGGATGAGGAATAAGAAGAATCATTGTTTATTTGTGGCGACGGGAGAAGCAGTATCAGCGGGAAGAACAATTGGCAAGCCGACCGGCTCTGAAATGGCGAAGTATACCGCATTACCCGCCACAACACCCCCTGCAACAGCGAAAGAAAGCCATAGAAACCTTGGCGGAATAAACAATGATGCTAATACCAACATTGGCACTGTGGTCACTCCGGCCTTAAAAACTCCTAGAGCGGCCCGATTCTTCTTATTTCTTATCGGCCTTAATGATTCTTGTTTCTGTCTCACTGGCACTAGTGGGGACCAAGCATAGCATTAATAAGCCGAACTCCGTCTTTATCTTCACGTGCGGTGGAGTTCTAATTGCTTGTGGGATCTTGGCTCACGTCATCCTTGCAAGCTATGAGAATGTGACGAGAAACCCAATGAGGAATAAGAAGAATCGGGCCACTCTAGGAGTCTTTAAGGCTGGAGTGACCACAGTGCCAGTGTTGGTATTAGCATCATTGTTTATTCCGCCAATGTTTCTATGGCTTTCTTTCGCTGTTGCAGGGGGTGTTGTGGCGGGTAATGCGGTATACTTCGCCGTTTCAGAGTTTGTCGGCTTGCCAATTGCTCTTCCCGTCGGTACTGCTTCTCCCGTCGCCGCTTCTCCTGCCGAAATTGCGGCGACTGCGGCTGCACACCTCCAAGAAATGTTGCTTCTTAACCCTGATTTGCTCCGTGAACTGCCCGAATGCGTTTCATTTTTCAGAGGCTTGCCGTTGCTTATTGGTCAACCTTCGACAATCACATATTGTATTAAAGGAGAAAGTGTGACTTACAAAATGGTTGATAGTGTCGTGCTTCCTGCGTGTTTTACGAAGCCTCGCATGCGTGTTACCTATGGATGAAGAGAATTCATGTTTCAATAAAAGTTAGGATTTTTCAAAAAGATATCACAAGCTCATATAGACTAGAATATTTCAAAAGCACGACGTGAAATTTATCAAAAACAATACCTTCTCTTAATTCCGAGACTACCCATTTCAACAAGAAGAGTTTCTCCCTTTTGTGTCGTAAAATAAAAGCAGAAACAGTAAGGGATTTGAGCATATTCGATGAAGTGATTTTCTTGGGGGCTTGCGTTTGAAGATATTTCTTGCAACAACCTTACTAGTAATATGATCAACACTTGAAGATAACATATTTTCGTGTGAGTGGTACTTTTATTTGTACTGATTTTCATATTACCAGATGTGGGATTGCGAAGTGTAGGAGAGATGTACAAGATGTGATGAGTGAGTACAAGGTGTGAAGGAGTTGTAGACTTGTAGTTGGTTTATAAAGTTTTTGCTTAATATTTGTGCGGGTGAGCAAATTAGTTTGTGTGCTTTGCTGAAAAAAAAAAAAAAAAAAAAAAGTGCACGTAAGGATAGGGCGAGCAAGAAGGGGCGGAGCCAGGATTTTGAGTTAAGGGGGACCGAGTTTTTTTTAGTGATAGGGCGAGCAAGAGGGGCAAGTAGGAAGTTTGCTAGCTTTCACAAACTTAAATGCGGTTTTCACAGCCCCCATTTTAGACTTGTTTTTCACATACCAAACTCTCCAAATACCAACATTCGCAAAGATTGAAAACCCAAAGTGTTTAAAAAAATCGAATTTCTTTTTTAAAGAAAAATCGCAAAGTTTGCGATTTTTTTAAAGAAATCTTGCAAATAATCGCAAAGTTTGCGAATTTTATGGGTATTTTGGGTTTTTTTGGAAAAAAAAATGGGTATTTTGTGAAGTATGTTTGTGAAAATGGGTATTTTTGTCATTTTCCCTATATTAAATAAGAAGTAGGTGTTAACATTATGTGTACTTAGTCATCACATCATAGATAGGATCAATGTTTTGAAAACCGGGTTTTTAGTTGACCCGGTCGAGTCTTCGGGTCACCGGTTCAACAGGTTAGACCACAGGGTTTTCTATTAAAAAAAAACCAAACCCGGTCGGGTTTCGAGAACCGGGTTGACCTGGGTCACTTAAAACCCGTCGGGTCCAACTGGGTATCGAGAATTAACTTGTTTTATTTTTAAAAACACTTGAAAAAAACCAAACCCGGTCGGGTTTGAGAACCAGGTTGACCCGAGTCACTTAAAACCCGGCGGGTCTTACTGGTTCAACCATTTTTTATGACCCGGTTTAATATGACCATTTTTTTTGCCGGAACCGGTTCAACCGGTTAACTCGACCGGGTCGAACCGGGTTTCAAAACATTGGATAGGATTATGATGAGATTTGTACATTGGAACAATTCATAAACTTATATCAATGAGAAACTTTGTCTTATTTTGTTCGGAGGACTTCTATATCCTCCTAAACATCCTCTTAGCACTTTTATGTCAATCATTCATCATACTATCTTATAATGCACAAAAGCCTACTAAAATTAGAAACTCTTAAAATTCAATAGTTTGCACATAATTAAAACACAATTAATGTGGTCAATTTATTTAATTTAGTCAATTAATTAACTGTTTAATAAATACAATTAATGCTGTTATTAAAACACCCCACATAAAAAATACAAATTATCAAGCATATTGTACAACCAACTCAAACACAATTATTAAATGTCACTAATACAAATAATAAAGCACATTATACAAATTTTCTAGTCCGAACGGGCAACGGGCCAAAAGGGCTCGAGCCCGAACGGGCACAGGATAAACGAAATTCTTGATATCCGTAAATTTAAATTGTCAAAAAGAACATAATAAACTAAAATACATAATTCACCGGAAAATTTTATTTCAGGGTACCCGCCGCTGCAACGCGCGGGTACCCTGCTATAAACTTAAAAACATTACCTACTTTTATTTTCATTATTGAATGATTGACACCTAAACATGAAGAAGATGTCTAAGAGGTTATAGTATTTCACTTCGGTTCTTCCTTACTTCATCTTTTCTCACAAGTTAATGTGACTAATTGTTGTTAAGTGTTGTAACCCGATAGAAATTAGAAATCGTGTGATTACACTTTCAGATCAATAAAATGGAGTGGATACTAATTTATGATCGGATAAAATCGATTTTGATTCAAGATTATGTGTATCAGTATGTTTGCAGAAAAATCGTGATCAAAATATGGTTGATCAGCCTTCTCCATTCTCTATCCGAAATTGAGAATATAAGACGGTTTATGGAGGCAGTTATTAGGGCCTAATAACTGTAAAACAGTTATATTGACATATACCAACAAGCAGCAGTATCCAACACTAGCAGCAGAAACTAGCAGCATGAACTAACACTAGCAGCAGGAACCACACTAGCAGCAGGAACCACACTAACTTTATATGTATTAATTGGATGGAAAAACAAATTCTAATGAATTTTTAACATAACAATGTTATACCAGCTCGACCCCAGCCAGGGGCGCTGCCCCTTGGACCCTGCCAGGGGCTGCCGCCCCATGGACCCCGCTTCTCTCAGGGGCGCTGCCCCCAAACCCTCGTTAGTCCCGTTAATATCCAAAATAAGCGTCGACTCTTATTTGCATATTAAACGCAATCTATTTTACACTAAAATACCAACACTAATTATCACGTTTAAAATCCAAGTGTTAGACAAATCATAGTATGCTCTCGGTATCATTTTAAACTATATTCTAATAACAACCAAATAACCAATGACAAATCATAATATGCTAGTTTGCACGAGATGATGAAATCGATTAACATATGCCACCAGTTTTGTTTGTTTGTTTGCTGGTTTGTTTGTAGAACGGCAACTAACTATCTCATAAATTATACACTACAACTATCTCACATATCTTAAGCAAGACTTGAACCTGCAACTATTTAGTTGGAGAGTTTCTCACACAACAAAGGGTATCATTAGGACACAAGTCCTTAATTATATGCCACCAGTGTTACATATCTTAACTTTTCAAAATGTGTGATATAGCTGATAATTTTCTAAAACATACCTTCTCGTAGCTTATCATAAAGTGACCCATATATACTTGACAAAATTTTTTTTTTTTTCCTTTTCAAAACTTGGTTCCTTTCCAGGTATACTCGAAATACCGGAACCGAGAACTGAACTGGAACCGAAAACCCAATTTGGTCCGGTTCTCGTTTCCCTTTATCCTAATTTTGGCTCTTTTAGGTCCCCCAATGTTATCATACTACAAAAGTTTATGTCACTGATTAAGTTTTTGACACCCAATTTGATTCATGTATAGCTTAAACTTATATTACAACCAACTTTGTGCATGTGTTTTTCATTTCTATGTTTTCTACATGATTCTCATAAGTTAAAGTAATTTGTACTTTAATTAAGCATATTAACAATTACTTTTAACACTTTAAATTGCAATACAAAAGGACAATAGATTAATGTTCACACCAGTTATCTTTATGAATGTGTAGGCATATCCATGAGCTTGTTTTGCAAAACAATATGCAAACCACTTTATCACAATTGCTTATGTAGTTTTCGGCAACTTTAAGGGGAAAATTGACTGTTGAAAGAATGAAATGACCTTATCAAAAGCTAAATTTCATAAGCATGATTATTACAACTGACTCCTAAATCTTACAACTAGCATCTACACGAGGAAGATCGTTGCTCTTCTTGTCCTGTTGATGAGCTTCCAAGTTTCATACATTGTTTGTTTCTCCTTTCTTATTCGAATAAATAACGTTAGTGATGGTTTCCAAAAACGCGAAGACCATTAATATTGAGATCACGATCCAGTCAAGGTTCTCAGGGAGGAAAAATACCAACATAAGGGAAAGAGGTATATAAAATAGTCCCAAATAATTAATCTTAGGATAATTGGCATCGCTATCAACTGTATTATCCAAATGCCAAATAAAGTAATATGCAAATGCATACCCAAAGATTAGACACAAGAGTATATATCCGATCCAGTTAAGGTTTGGAGGGACAAATGCTACCATAAAAATTGACAAATTTGCCACAAAAGTCCCGAATAATCCAATGCATTTTACGATTGTTAAACTGATATACCACATCCACGAGATTTTCAAGTAGTATTTTGCAAAAATCAAAACTAGAGATGTGAGTACAGCCACAAATGTTGTAACAATCGATATGATCATAAATGGAGGATTCATTTCGATAGGAGACATTTTTCTCGTATGGCACATAGTGGGAATCGTTACAAGGATAACCCTAAAGGTGTAACTCATGATTAATAAAGTAAAATAGTAGTCGTGCACCCTGAAAAACACAAAAATGCAAACATTAGATCTAACCATATATAAAAAAACACATATCTCGACCTTAAACCCGATAAATGATTTATGAACGTGAACACGAAACACAATCAAAATGGAACGTACGGTAGATCGAAGACAGTGGCCGGTTGTGTTTGTGTGTCTTCTCTAATGGAAATGCTTGTTGAATCGGACTCCATATGTATGCTTCAGCTTTAATCTTACAAAAATGGTGAATCTATAGAATTATAGGACTATTAATAGTATTTGATAAAATAACAGAAAATGTAAAAAGAGAAATAAAAACAGCATTATGAAAAGATCAGCGAATTAAAAGTTATAGTTTTCACCTATGCTTGACCAAATTTTTTCTTTAGATTCAATAGTTACATATTGTACTCGCAATACTCCCTTTGTCCTGGTGGTGTGTGATTTAATCACCTACCAAACAAGAATCATGGATTCAAGTCTTGTTAAAGACATTCTGTGAAAAATATTATGAGATGGAACTAAAATTACCCTTGACGCACGGTGTCTTGTCATAAATAGAACTTTGAATATGAAACAATAAACTTGATAAAATGCATCGATGGAACTTACATTATGTCACACATTGTACCGCATAAACTCTTAAACCCAAAAACTGAGACGTGAACACGAAAACATTATAGCAATGGAACATACGATAGATTGACGAGGGTGTCCAATTGTGATGGCGTGTTTTCTCCAATAGAAATGGTGGTTGAATCAGACTCTATACACGCTACAACTTTAACAATTATTTAATGTTTTTATAAAGTTTTGTGAATAACAATTTTGATTAAAGGTAATATAGTAAATTTAAGCAATTCTAACTACTATATATAGTATTGGACAATTAATTTGGGACAAAACAAAAAAGATAGATAAACAATAAAATTGAAATGGATGGAGTATTATACAATGTAGAACAATATTACTAGTTACTACTTGCTACTTACTAATCCTTTATAATTTGGGCCTTAACAGATGAATTTAGCTTCTTTTGGGTCCAAACTTTGTCATACTACAAAATACACGAGGTTAAGTCGCTGATTAAGTTTTTGACAAACAATTTGATTCACAACTTAAATTTCTATTGCAAACAACTTTGTACATTTGTTTTGCATTTCTATGTTTTCTACATGATTCTCATAAGTTATATCATTTTGTATTTTTATCATATTAAGACAAATACTTGAACACTTTGCAATACAAAAAGACATAGATTGTTCATAATTGTTACCCTTATGAATATATTGGCATATTCATTAGTTTGTTTGCAAAACAATGTATGCAAACCACAATATCACAATTGCTTATGTTTTGCATCTTTTAACGGCAAATTGACTAATTTGAAAGGCTAAGGCATTTTTCTTAAAAAAACACTTCTTTTTAGTATTGTCTGCTGAAAAAAAATGCGTTTGTTTTTTCCACTTATGTCTGCAGACGAAAAGAGGAAATGAAAGAAGTGCGTTTGTTTTTTCCTCTTATATCTGCAAGCGTAAAGAGAAAGTGAAAGAAGTGTGTTCGTTTAATTTTAGCCAAAAGAGGTAAAAATTACTTTTTCTTTTCTCTTCAATTTTGTAGATTTTATTGGCTAATTATCACTTCTTATATCATAAAAGACTTCAAATCCATCTCTTCTCCCAAAAATATGATTTGCAAATCAGACATAGTAACATCTGAAAATACAAACGCAACCTAAGATCACTAGTTGCTCATAATATTCAAGTATTGTGCATATTGTTGGAGCACTTTTATAGTTATTACCATGTGGAAGAGGAAAGAATATATTTTACTAGGATGGTAATTGACAGTTTGTTATTATTATTATTTTTATTTTATTATTATTATTAGTATTATTATTATTATTATTATTTCTCATCGTTTTGAAGTCTTTATACAATCAATTTTTTTTTTTTTTTTTGACTATTTGAAGCTCATATGAGAAAAATATCAATTATAATAAGATGACAGACAAACGAGCAACAAGCTGCGCCGCAACCCCCTTTTGGATGGCAAACTCAATCCTACTAAAAATGAAGTTTTGTGTCTTAGGGGTCGAAAAATTACTTTGCACAACCCGTTGAACCCGAGTCAAAACCTCCCGTGCCTCCGGAGCTAGGAAACCAAATGTATCGAAAGCAAAAGGGATAAACACGTGTTGATTTTCTAAACAAGCCTTCTCGTGTTTAGCAACTTTGCTCGATTCCGCTTTCAACGCAGCTTGTCCCGCAACAAACCCGTTGTCCCTGAGCCCAACAAGAGGGGACACGCCAGTAAGATCCACACAAGCATGTTTCCCCCCGGCCCACCCAAACACAAGTATATCAGCCGGCCGTAAAGTAGACCTCCCTTCAAGCGGATCCGTCAGAAAGTTCACGGGGGCCTCCTTTTTAGAAGAAATTCCTGCTCATTTAAGAACATCATCCAGAACATCCCTAACCAAATCATGCCTATATTTGAAACCAGGTAACTCCTTACAATGGACCGCATGATCGCCAAAAGAATCCAAACAAACCTTGCGGCAGACTGGGCAAGGCTCATCAACTGGAAACAGAGGGATCATTAGTCGGTACTTAAGGATAGTCTGGTACTCCAGAGCCGACATATGTTGGCCTAGTCCTTCAATGGGGATAACCGTCAAGAAATTCTGAGCATGAGGAGCTCGGAGACATTTAAACACTGCTTTTTGGCGAGGGGATAAATCAAACTTCACTCCCAAACTTTGAACGATTCCACTAAATAAGCCACACGCCAAAACATTTTGGGCTTTAAGGGGGGGGGGGTGTCCTTGTTAGAGAAACCACTAAGATCGAAATCAGGGAGGGACATGTGCAAGTGATCCATCGCATACCCATAATCAGAGTCAACCCCATCAATACCACATCCCCGAAGAATGTGGTCCTGCAAACTCCAAGATTGCGCCCTCGAGGCCACAAAAGCATAAGTAGATGCATCCTTTGCCGAACATAAACCCAACCCACCAAACCGAGTCGGAAGGGATGCTAGCCTCCATTGAAAATCACCAAAAAAAGGACCCCCACAAACCACAATAGCCTCTATCGCCTTCCGAAGGCCATTGTCAAAAATAGAAATAACTTCTCCTATATACATAGGTTGGCACGTTCTGAGACCGAACAACAGCTTTGCGACGCCCATACATGAGCGGAGCAAAAGGAGCTCTGATTGAGGGTCCCACAGACTTGGGAGACAACTTATTAGCTCCACAGCACGAGATGCCCTTTTCACAGCCAAACTACTAATAAACCCCGCATCTTGGCTAACAACGCCTCCGAGGAGTTTCACACCCAACGTTGGCCTCACAATCCCGCAAGGAAACAACCCATCCTGCACCTTCACCCCATTGCATGACGGCCAAAAAACTTCTGTTTTCTTAATGTTGAGTTCGAGGCCCAGGCGGGGCCCCTCGGCCTTGATTATATCTAAGGCTTTAGCTACCTCTTTAGTGTCTCCGATAATTGTACCATCATCCAAATACCAAACATGGAAAATAAGTTTACAACAATCCCTATTCCGGTGAACAAGTGGGTGCAAAACTAAGGCAAAAAGAAGAGGCCCTAAAGGGTCCCCCAGTTGAACTCCAGTGGTCGACCAAATATGGTCATCACCCACATATAACCTCGCCAACTGACCATATAAAAACTCCACCCATAGGGAAATAGACGGGCATCGAGTCCGAACCTCATGTAGGAGGGTAGTGCGATCCACCAAGTTGAAGGCATTAGAGAAATCAACAGTAAGCATAGCCAACGACCCATCCGAGTGAAACTCATTTAAGAATCTATTCGCACTATAGAGCATGGCCTCTGCCCCGCTAGGGACTCCCACCCCAAACTGAAAATCACAAAGGTATTTGGACATCTCCTTCCTGACACCCCTCATAGCCACTTTAAAGACCAGCCTCCTCCAAATCGCGCCAACGGCAATAGGCCTAATCCCATTGTCCGGTTTGAGCAACGGCGTGAGGGGCGCAAAAGCAACAAACTCCGCCAAAACCTTAGGGCACCTCCCCGCCAAACATAAATTAACCACCACATAGATAGCCTTGAGTAACTCAACGGCGATCGCCGACCCCTCTCCGTAAAATGCATCTAAAATGTGTTGGGCCCTCAATCCGTCCCGCCCACAAGAAGTCCCTTTTGGGAAGGATTGAATACACCCAAGAACACTATCAACATCCACAACAAGAGGAGACTCAGAGAGCAAGGAACCAGGAATAACCGGAGGGGGCAATATGGGATGCTTAGCCAACAACGCAGTCAAAGTATCCGTACCAAGAGGTGCAACCCCCGAAGAACACAACACTTTAACAGCAGTAGTGAAATGCCCGTCTGCAACTTTCCTCAAACATTGTTTAACATTGGTGCACACCACTGAGCTATCAGACTCAGAGGCAAGCTCATCCTTTCCCGTGACCACCCTCAAGGGTTGGGCAAAAAGCGATAGGATAAGTTCAGAAAAACCATCCCCAACCCAAGCTGCCAACGATCGTCGAATACTATGGCATTGCAAAGACTTCCTATTACCAGACCTATGCTCCTGACGGCTAGAAGGCCTAAAAACATGCAACGTGCAACGTGGTAACAACAAAAGTTTTACCCACACCTCAATAGACGTTGGTATAGCCGCCACCTTACCCAGAGCAGCAGCTAAAGCATGAGAAAACGCCATACGACAACTATGAGGGATGCTCTTAACAGTCATGATAGGTAGGGAGAACACACGATCAAGGAGAACCTCATCCACCACCACCCCTCCTAAAGGAACCACTCCCCTCTCAACATATGGCCTAGCGATCCCCACTATAAACTCCTCCACATCTCCCGCAACCCGCTTGAACCGGGCCATCCCATCAGCATGATGGCATGCCCGGCTGAGAGCATGTAAACACATACACTCCCCACGCAACCACTGATCCGAGACCTTTAAAGCCTCCCCAACCGAAACAAACAATTCACAATCCGTGGAGAGAGCCTCTCGTAAGGCCCCCCTCCGATCATCCGATGACAAATGGATATGCTTAATATGCGCAACCAACCTAGGAAACCCCTTGGACCTCGCCATTCCATCTGGGCAACAATGGAAGCCTCTAAATGGACACATCCAAACACCTACTGAAGAACAACCACTCACCTCCATGAAGCCCAAAAACAGACCCCAATTCAAGAACCGAGAAGGTCCAAGAACCCTAAACCAAACTCATATTTTGATTCTTTGACCAAGATGGCCAAAGGATCAAAATAAAGAGGTTTTGTTTAGTTGAGGAAATAAGTCGAACACGTGGCGTGCAAACTGGAATTGTAAGGAATGAGTTTGGGTTTTGATTAATAGATTTTGGATTTGTGCAAACTGAAATTGAAGGTTTTGAATTGACTAATTTTGGGTTTTGATTAAGGATTTGATTGGATTTTAATTTAATTTAATGAGTTTGAAAGAGAGAAAAATTGAGATGAAAAGATGATTTGGTATTTGAAACTGTAATTTTTCAAAAACAAAAAAGGATTTGATTTTGTATTCATGAAGCAGACAATTCGAACCATGAATGAGTATATAAATTACAGAACAATACTTGGATAGCAAGTGGGGCCAAAGACCCTAATACGTCAATATACTTAATATGTAATTGGCTAACGCTAATACTTCACCGTAGTTGGAACGAGAGTTTTCAAACGTTCAAGTCGGAGCAAAACTCAAGAAACAATGTAGTGAGAAGTCCTTTAGTAAAGATATAAGCCTATAGTGAAACTGAGAAGGGACATAAAGAACACGAACTTGTCCCGGGGAAACAAAATCACGAACAAAATGTATATCAATCTCAATGTGCTTAGTTTGCCTCCTCCATAATTACATAAGACAAGAAATGCCAATGATCCATTAAAGGACAATATTGAACCGGATGAGGGAACCGAAGACCTTGGAGTTGGACAAGAATATGATAATATCTCTAATGTCGGGACTTCAAACAAGTGGACTTCATTTCGAGATAATTTAGCACAATATATGTTTGAATCTTGGAATGCTAATGCTTGATCCATGTTAATATTTAATTTTATGAAGGCAACCATTTACTAATGACAGTTCCTGTTAGTTGTTATGGATATGGAGTATGAGTCTGTTTTGAAGGCAACCATCAAGTGTTTATGATCGTGTATAGTATCCCCGGACCCAGCACACTGGGCCGGGCATGGTCATATAGTAACCGCGGTAGATTCAATACATAACTATTGACTCCAGTCTTGCCGCGCCAAGACAAGAACGCACCCCGGCCTCTCTAGGCCGGGGCAGAACATATATTCAGCCGCGGTAATCCCGCCGAAAGCCAGATCTCGTGGGATTGTGTCTCCCACTTGATCTGACATTCACCTACTATGTTAAGGTGAAAGTTGACTTCCGCTCTGACATTTACCTACTCGGTAAGGCGGGTGTCAGCTTGCTCATTCCCGAGGCATCTACAGTAAGTATAGGGGTAGTATAAATACCCCCATCTCATTTATTACTCAACCTAACTGCAACTACTTTCACCTAGTCCGCACTTAAACTTATCTCTCTCAAACAATATACTTACTCTCACGCCGGAGGCTAACCGCGGAACCCCCTTCCGTGGTAAGACTAACGGTGCTACTTTTCTTAGCAGCTCAAGGAATTACTTAGTGCAAGATCTATACTTCTCAAGAACTAGTCTAACCTAGGCTTGGTAAGTGTGCTCCAGATTTGTACTAACAAGTTGGCGCCATCCGTGGGACCAGTTACATAACTACGTTTCAAAGAAGAAAAAAAAGACCTTTACTATGAGAAATCAAGGGAACAACCCTTCCCCTTCCCAAGAACCTTCCACGGTACGGAATACCCATGAGAAGCTGAAGGAGAAAGAAGGAGAACACGCAAATTCCCTTCCAAATGAGGCAATAAGGGCGTTCTGCGACAAGCACTACGACCAACTATTGCCTTTAATGGCTGAAAAAGTCCATATGGAGAAAATGGAACAATTAAAAACCCGTCTCGACTTCGAGAACGAGTCACGGGAGGATTCATACTCTCGGGAGCCATCCCGACATGTTGAATCAAGAAGTAGAAGAAAGCGGAAGACAAGCCCCAGTGCGAGGCCTGACCCTTCCGGAAGTTCCTACTCTCGGAGTGTTTTCTCTAGACTTAGTAAAGAACCCGAAGATAACGAGGAAAGGCGCAGGTACCCCCGGTCGGCCGTATTCACTCGTTTAGGGGCATGGAGAGAAGGTGTTAAGTCACGTTTAGGGGAAAGAAAACCAGACGTATTTTCCCGCCTGAAGTCCAAAAGCCGCGCTCGAAGGGAGCGTAGAGGTGAAGCTAGACGCTATAGACGAGATGGGCGACCTTCCGTGGAAGGAAGTCCGGATAGCCTAAGAAGAAGCCCAAGCCCGGCCTATAGCTACGCCCCCCGTTCAAGGGAGAAAGGTGGCGGATCTGGATCAGCTAACTCTGGGTCTAGGCGTCGAAGTGAACGGATACCGGAGGAAAACGGAGACTATGACGGAGGATATTGGGAGGCCGGTTCAGAGAAGAACAAAGGAAACGTAGACGATCTCTATCGCCCGTACGACATTGATGACAAGGATCCTTTTACGCAAAGGGTCAGAAACTTTGAATTCCCAAAAAGGACCCGAATGCCCTCCAATGTAAAAACTTATGATGGAACAGGAGACCCGGAAGACCACCTGAAAATTTTTTGTACCGCAGCAAAAGTTGAACGATGGGCTATGCCCACTTGGTGCCACATGTTTAACTCCACTCTGATGGGCCATGCTCGAATGTGGTTTGATGAATTACCGGCCGAGAGCATAGACAGCTTTGAAGACCTCCGCAGAAGTTTCTTATCCTACTTCCTCCAGCAGAAGAAATACACCAAAGATCCGGTGGAACTCCACCTCATTAAGCAAAAAGAAGGAGAATCCACGGCAACATTTGTCGACTGCTTCAAAGCAGAAAGTATGCACGTGAAGGGCGCCCCCGAGTGCATGAAGGTTTCGGGATTCATACACGGGATTAACAACCCAGAGCTAATCAGGAGACTCAATGATAGAATCCCCAAGACGGTCGACGAAATGTGGAAGGTCACTACGGCCTTCATCCGTGGGGAAACAGCCGCGGCAAATGTGTCAAGAAAGAAACAAGACCACCCTTCATGGAAATCTCACGAGGGGGGATCCCGGACGCCCCACAACCAGAATTTTGAAAGGAAAACAGAATTCAAAGGGAACTCAAGGCCGGACCGGAGAAAGAATGACCGCTTCACACCCCTAACAAAAACACCAAAGGAGATTCTAGCAATGGACGCGGTAAAGTTCACAGCTCCAACACCTATGGCAAGCCCGGTTGAATCAAGAAATAAAGACAAATACTGTGAATTCCACAGAGAAAAAGGACATCACACGGACGAATGTTTCCAATTAAAAAGGCAAATTGAGGACGCTGTCAGATCTGGCCAGTTGGCACACTTGGTAAAAGAAATCAAGAACAGAAGCCAAAAGGGCGGGGCTGTTAAAAGTGCTAAGAAGGAAGCCGCGGCCAAGGACAAAGGCCCAGCGATATTCATGATACAGCCTTGGAAACGAACTGTGAAGCAGAAGGTACTTCCTTGCTCCGGGCCTAATTTGGAGATATCCTTCCCTCCAATAAAGGAGGACGACTGGGAAGACCATCCATTGGTGATACAGGCTGAGGTGGGCGGACACCACGTACATCGGATGTACGTGGACAACGGAAGCGCCTCCGAAGTCCTATATGAAAATTGCTTCAACCGACTGAGTCCAGAAATCAAGAAAAGGATGATCCCTGCTACTGCCCCTCTTCTCGGTTTCAGTGGTGAATTGTCATGGCCCTCGGGGCAGATCCTATTAGATGTTACCCTAAGTGATGAAGAAAACTCAGCAAGCGATTGGATGAATTTCAAGGTGGTTAGATCGTCCTCTCAATACAATGGTATAATCGGGAGGCCGGGGATAAGACAGCTAAAAATGATCCCTTCCACGGCCCACGGAATGATTAAATTCCCCACCAAGGGCGGAGTGGTCACGTTATGCAGTGACAAAATCATCCCGTCAGAATGTCAAATGGTCGTGGAACCCCAGCCGCAGCAAGACCCTGAAGAAACCCCTGCAAAGGACGGGATTCAAGTAGCAATACACCCGGAATTTCCGGATCAGACAGTCACCATCGGAGGAAGCTTGACGGACCCGGGGAAGAAAGATCTGTGTGAAATACTAAAGAGAAATCTGGATATCTTCGCCTGGCGACCATCCGACATGACCGGAGTACCGCGGAGTATAGCAGAACACAAACTCAACATCCGGGAAGGGTATGCCCCGGTGAGGCAAAAAAAGCGCGGGCAAGCTCCGGAGCGGAACAAGGCAATTAATGAAGATGTTGCAAAGTTAGTTGAAGCCGGCATAATGAAAGAAGTTCACTACCACGACTGGCTGTCAAACCCGGTCTTGGTGAAAAAAAGTGACGGGATCTGGAGAATGTGTGTAGATTTCAAAGATCTAAACAAGGCCTGCCCTAAAGACTGCTACCCCCTTCCGGAGATTGACTGGAAGGTTGAGTCACTCTGCGGATATACCTTCAAGTGCTTCTTGGACGCATACAAAGGATACCACCAGATTCAGATGGCCGCGGAAGATGAGGAAAAAACCGCCTTCCACACAAACCAAGGTATTTTTTGCTATAAGAAAATGCCCTTTGGATTAAAAAATGCAGGGGCCACATACCAACGGCTAGTGGACAAAGCGTTCAAAAGACAGATCGGAAGAAACCTTGAGGTGTATGTTGACGACTTGGTAATCAAGAGCCATTCAGAGGCGGAAATGCTAAGAGACGTGGAAGAAACGTTTGTGACACTCAGAAAGATAAACATGAAGCTAAACCCAAAGAAATGCACCTTTGGAGCAGAAGAAGGAGTGTTCTTAGGCCACGTAATTAGCAAGAAAGGAATCAGAGCTTGCCCGGAGAAATCCGAGATAGTTGCCCGGCTACCCTCACCGCGGACTCTTAAAGAAGTGCAAAGCTTAAACGGAAAATTGGCAAGTCTAAACCGTTTCTTGTCAAAGTCCGCGGAAAAGTCCTTACCTTTTTTCAAAACATTGAAAAAGTGCATCAAGAAAAGCGACTTTCACTGGGTACCTGAAGCGGAACAAGCATTCAAAGAAATGAAGCAACACATCGCCAATCTTCCCACCCTAACGGCTCCCCAACCAAAAGAAGAATTGATCATGTATTTATCCACGGCTAAAGAAGCCATCAGCACAGTCCTTTTAGCAGAAAGATGATCGCGTCAGGAGCCCATCTACTTCATCAGCCGCACATTGCAAAGCCCGAAAATAAACTACAGCCCTATGGAGAAGTTGGTTCTGTCGCTGGTACACGCGGCCAGAAGACTCAAGAGATATTTCCAAGCACACCCAATAGTGGTCATTACGGACCAACCAATCAAACAGATGCTGGCAAAAACAGAAAATACTGGTCGAATGGCTAAATGGGCTATAGAACTAAACGGACATAACATCAATTTTAGACCCCGGACCGCCATAAGGGGACAAGTGTTAGTTGATTTCATCGCAGAGGTTCCAGAAGAAGAAACCCCGGAGACAGAAGCAACCGCGGAATCCTTGCCGTATGTTGAGCCGTGGAACTTATACACTGATGGGTCATCTTGTCAAGAAGGATCCGGGGCAGGCCTAATCCTTACAAACCCTGAAGGTACAGAATTCACTTATGCTTTAAGATTTGAATTTAATGCATCCAATAATGAAGCAGAGTACGAAGCATTGCTGGCGGGCTTAAGGATAGCAGAACAGATGGGAGTGAAGGACCTATCTGCGAATGTGGATTCAAGATTGGTCGCGAATCAGATAAATGGTGCATAGGAAGCTAAAGAAGAAAGCATGGCGCGATACCTTGCAAAAGCCAAAGCTTTGATCAAGAACTTCCGCACGTTCTCTATAAAGCAGATTCCGCGGAGTCAGAACAAACAAGCGGACGCACTTAGCAAAATAGCCTCCACCAGCTTCGCCCACCTAACAAAGCAGGTTCTCGTTGAAGTCTTAAAAGAAAAATCAATAGAGGAAAGAGAAGTTATGGCGGTAGTAGAAGAAGAAGAAACCACCTGGATGACCCCGCTCCTCGAATATTTGAAGGAGGGAGTACTTCCCGCGGATCAGAAACAAGCAAGAAAGCTGAAGATCAAAGCAAGACAATACTCCATCATCAACGGAGTACTGTTCCACAAATCATTCATGGAACCATGGTTACGATGTGTAGGTCCGACACAGGCAAACTATGTAATCAGGGAAATTCATGAAGGTTCATGCAGCATGCATTCCGGACCACGGTCTGTCGTGGCAAAGGCGCTAAGGTCCGGATATTATTGGCCCACAATGCACAGAGACGCAAGAGAGGTAATAAACAAGTGCCAAGACTGTCAAGTGCACCGGCCGGTTCCCAAGAATCCCCAACACAACTTGACTCCTATTACCTCCCCGTGGCCGTTTTACAAATGGGGTATAGACATCTGTGGTCCATTCCCGGAAGCCCCAGGAAGAATTAAGTACTCACGAAATGGATCGAAGCCAAGGCTCTCGTAACCATCACCGGCAATCAGGTCAAAAAGTTCGTATGGGATAACATCGTATGTAGATTCGGCTTGCCGGGGGAAATTGTCGCGGATAATGCCAAGCAGTTCAGGGACAACCCCTTCAAAGACTGGTGTGAAAAGCTTAACATCAAACAGCGGTTCGCATCAGTAAGACATCCGCAGGCAAATGGTTTAGTTGAAAGAGCTAACAGAAGCTTGGGGGAAGGGATCAAGGCAAGAATCGACCAAGGAAGCCGGGATTGGCTAGAAGAGCTGCCGCATGTCCTCTGGGCGCATAGAACAATGATAAAATCTAGCAACGGGGATACGCCATTCTCACTAACCTATCGGACGGAGGCCGTGATCCCTGTGGAAATTGGCATGCCATCTCTCCGATGTGCCCTATTTGACCCAATAGCGAACGAGGAAGCCTTACAGGTGAACCTAGATCTCCTGGAAGAAAGGCGAGAAGTCGCGGCTATTGAGGAGGCAAGAAGCAAGTCCAGAATGGAGAAGTATTACAACGCCAAGGTCCGTGGCAAGACATTCAAGCCGGGAGACTTTGTGTACCGCAACAACGATGCCAGCCTAGTTGAGAGCACAGAAAAGCTAGGCCCCAAGTGGGAGGGTCCGTACGAAGTTGTTGAAGCATTGGGAAAAGGAGCATACAAACTCCGGAACCAAAACGGACAAGATCTACCCCGGACATGGAACATCCGGAATCTCAAAAAATGTTACTTGTAATCTAATGTAAGTATTCCCACTTTTTGTGGCTGTCCGCGGTTCAATCCGGTAGCGGGAATTCAGTTTACCACTAGTCATCTTGTATTCATATAATTTCCTATCTAATGATATGTGGAGTCCGATCAACTCCACAAATTTTCTAAAAATTTACTTGTCATTTCTTATTATTAGTTGTCATAAACATACGTAAGTCGGAAAACAACTCCGCAGTTCTGAAAATGCGTAAGAGGCATTGCAAGCCCGGCATGAGGACATTGTACCTCCAATTAACAAAGGCATATGATGCGTTCACCGAGCTTTAAATTTATAAACATGAATTACCGATTAATTAGGAACACATACGAGCAAGTATACTCGTCCGTTGTAGTAAAGGTGGGTAAGTCAAGATCGTCCCAAGAGACTTGGTTGTACTCAAGTGTCGTTTGTTTGTTTAAGCAAGTAACAAGTTGATGGTTATGATTGTCACGGATCAAACCAACAAAAAAAACAATATGAGAACAAGCACACAAAGAACATACACGTTTGGCAATGATAACAAGTTAATAAGAACTTGGTGTGAGCCTTAACTAGGACTTGGTGTAAGGACTTGGTGTAAGCCTTTACTAGTTTGGAAAACATATTATCATTGGTAATCCTTTCGAACTATAGAACCAATAATAATTTAGTGTTTTATAAATCAAATATACATAAGTCTTAATCAATTGATCATGTCATAAAACTTATGCCTAAACCAACAACAAACAAAGATGTTCTTTCGATCCCATAACTTTGATGTTATAAATTTGTGAAGTTCCATTTATTTGATGAACACATATTCAAAAGATGTCTTTCGACCTTTAATCCAAATTAAACATTCACTTGTCATGTTTATTAAGTTTCTTATACAATCGTCACAAAGTACAAGACCAAAACATTCGTCGACTAATGAATTGAAATCAATCACTATTGAGAATCCCGTCGACATGTAGACCCAACAATGATTAATCAAAACAATAAACAAGACAATATCCAATTTAACCAAATATGATGTTATCAAACAAACACTAATTATATCCAAACATCCTAATATCACAAGTTATCATATAAACCAAACAAGTATTAAGAAGTCACATCAACATAATCATAGAAACCAAACATTAATATTATTAAAAGAGAAATCATACCAAAGTTTGTAAGATGAAATACATGAATCCTAAATTGCTCCATAGCCAAACGACCTAACCAACCACCCAACACCTTTGGAAAAGGTGAGGGGCGGATAGAGAACTATTTCTAGAGAGTTTACATGATAGATGAGATAGGTAATTTTGAGTTGTGTGTAAAACTCTTACAAATGAGTCCTATTTATACTAGAACCAAAGCCAGGGGTATTAATGCTCAACTTGGCCTCCAAGGAGAGTGGAATGGCCTAGAATACACTTGGGAAGGATCTAGAATTGGTTTGTACATGTTTGGAATCTTAGTAGTGAAGTTTTATCATAGCAGTCACCTCCATCCGATCGGTATGCAATCCATCCGATCGGTTTTTGCTCCATCCGATTCGGATGCGGGCCCCTACCGATCGGATGGATCCTTCTGTGTTGTAGAACTTTTTGTTAGCTTTCCGTGGCCTCTTGAATCATCGAAATCCGAGTTCGTATGCTCAAGTTATGGCCAAAATGGTGGAGGTGTGTCGGAAACAATGAGTCTTCCATTATTTCTTCGTTTAAGCTTCTTTTCTTCATTTCTTTCCTCGTTTTCCCTCTTGTGCTTTATTCTTGAGTCTTTGGAATGACAACTTCATGACTTTATCTTCTCGAACATACTCCAAGAGACTCTCATTTGTCGGGAACTCCTCGTACATGCATAAATCTTCGTTTATTGATCATTTCTTCGTCTTTTTCCTCGTTTTCTTGTACTTGAGCTTCCATGAACCTAAAATGTAAATTATACTCCATTAAGTACCATAAGTTCATAAAAGTGACCAATATATATGCATAAAATCCACAATAACGCTCCTAAAAACATGTTAGATTTGAGCGTTATCAGCATATAAGTGGTATTGTAAACCCATTGACCTACCAAGCTATCCCCGGAAATCCTAAGTACGGACACACAGAGATAGTCAATCAAGTCCGGCCATATAAGCCCCGGCAAAAACAAATATGTAACATAAAAAACCAAGTGATAAGATACATCAAAAAGGTTTAAGTTATATTCATCAAAGGTTACAAAAATACACGGATGCATTCATCCGGAGTACAGTTCAAAAGATTACAAAATACACGGATGCATTCATCCGGAGTACACTTCCAAAGAGTCAAGATTAAAAAGCTTCACAAGATCGCGGCAGGGCAGATATAGTCAAAATATCCCCCATGAAACAGCCGCAGAAAACTAATCCTCAATGTTTTGGGATTGGAGAACGGAGGGATCAAACATGTCATCATGTTTAACACCACCATCCCCGGATAAATTGGTCTCTGGCAAGGAAGGAGCAACAACATTCAAAGGCTCAACAACAGAAGCTGGCTGAACAGCGGAAGAGGGAGTAGAAGCAGGAATGACTGCGGCAAGACCCCTCTCGCCATAATCAAACTCCTTCCCATACCTTTTGTTCTTATACTCTTTGTAAGCTTGAAAGGCCCTGGGACGGCGAGTCACCAACCTGACTATGGCCTCTGGAAGAATACGCTCTTCCGCAACCGGGGGTTTAAAAGTAAACTCCGTAGTTCCGGGCCGGCGATCTTCCTCTAATACCAGCTGCGCCATAAGGTATTCAAGAGGGGCATCCTTACACGCCTCAAGAGAGTTCAACAGCGGAAATGACACATTCGCTAATCTCTCAACTGACTCATCAAAACGCTGTTTCGCCAAAGGGTCGTAAGCTTCTATTTGTTCAAGTGTAACACCCTTGGCCCCGTGAACAACCCCGGCCTCCAACCCTTTGCGGATCCCCTCCTTTACTGCCGCAGAAATGCAACCACCTAACTTGATCTTCAGTTCCTCGGATTCTTTAAATTTATGGAAGGCATACCTGAATCCGTGACCAATAACCCAACGGCGACCCTCAACAGCCTTCAAACATTGAGGGAAAAGTTCCATGTCAAATTCTTCATTAATGGCAACCAACTTTTTGTCCATCTCTGCAAGGTGATTTTCAAAAATGGCATGGGCAGAGCTCATACTCTCCTCAACAATCTTCTCCGTCTGAGTTTGAACTTGCTCCTCAAGAGTGCCGCAGATGATTTCAAAACCGGATATCTTCTGGCTAAGACCCTCATTCAAACCACGGAGCTCAAGAATCTCCGAAGCTAGCTCCGCGTTCTTATTACCCAGCAACCCAAGCATTCTTACCGCCGGAGAAAGTTTCTCAAGCTCAGACCGGAGCTTACCCAGTTCTTCTTCCTTAGCATTCACAACCCCCTCCAAAGTGGAAACCTTATCACGAAGCTCAGCAGTCCCGGAACATTCACCCTCCAACTCGGCCAATTTAGCCCTCAACCCAGCAATAATCTTCTTCTTCCCCTCCAGCTACTTGTTTAACTTACCATTCTGGTACAGCTCATTCTCCAACCTTAGGCGCACCTCAGAGTTGATACAGATCTGACGAGAAGACAGTTGATTAAATTCGTTCATTAGATCCTCGGCAGACATGTCCCTCATAACAGATGCATAGACCGGGGTCGCCACATGGTCAACGATGCTGCGGCAGACCCAAGGATCGTCCATTTTAAAGCCATTGGTGGACAACCATTTGGGTAGGAGTGTGGGAAGAAGAAGTGAGGACAGTTGCATTCTTCATGATATTCTTGTCCGTGTGAGGTCCGGAACGCTCCAATTCAGACCCCGACTCATCATGAACCTCGATAATAGGAGGGTCTGTCGCGGAAGGGTCACCTGAATAACAAAACGTATGTTAGAAAAAAAACATACGCAAAAAAAAATATATATCATAAAAGAGAAAGGGATGCAAGGAAGCAAGTAAGTCATACCTGACTCAACCGCGGTTTCCTTGCGAATTAACCTCTTCTTCTTTTTCGCCTTCTCCGGCTCCTCCTCAGTCTTCTCCGGCTCGTGAATCACAACCCTCTTTTTCCTGGCTTTCTTCCCAGCCTTAGCCGCTGCTACCTCATCCACAATCGTATGCTCCACAACCTTCAAAATATTCTCGGACGGTTGAACAACACGCCCAGCAGTTTCCACTCTCAACGTCTTCTCATCCTTATTCAAGGTGCGCTCCCCAATCGTCACCTTGAATACATCTGGCACATTGATGTAGGAAAATAGATCCATCTCTGCAAAAAATAAGAAAATAAATTTAGACGCGGAACCAAATAAATAGAAAGCAGGGATAAAACAAGTCTAATGACCCACCCGAATCATCCGGCCGTAAAAAGGTCGGACGGCTAGTATCGTCATCCCAAGTTTGGCTTAAACCTATGACATTCAGAAACTCCTCCGGATATTTTTTGAAGGGGACCCTATTGGTGTCAAGGAGCCGCAGCAACTTTAAATCCAAACCCTCCTCAGAGGGAGGAGGGTCGCGAAACTCTATGGACGACTTCTCGTACCAGGGAATGTCCAAAGGAAAGATGGTTCTCTTTACAAAAAAGAAGTGGTCCTTCCAGTTCTTGACCGAATTTAAGGCGGAAGTATAACAGACGGGAACAACTAAACTTTTAGGACCTTTCCGCTTCTCTAGTGTCATCCAACCATGGTTAACACCGGCGTAATAGAATTTCCTAAACAAATTAACGGTAGGGACACCACCCAAGACGCGGCAAAGAATCTCGAAATGGCTAATCCTACAGGCCGCTAGAACCAACAACTGCGACAAATGAATCTGGAAATACTCTAATACACGAAGCAAGAACAATGAGAGGGGAATCCTAAAGTTACCTAACTCAAAAAACCTAGTATATACACATATCTTCCCTTCCGGGGCATCCCTTATAGTAGCTAAGGGTCCGGGTGCTTCCGGCAGAAGATGGCTAGGGATTTTGTATGTTTCACAAAAATTATCTACATCTTCCTGAGAAAGTTTGGAAGTTACAGTACTTATGAGGTCAGGCGCCATTCTAAATAAAAAAGAAGAACGGATTTGAGAAAAGCCTAACCTGAAGACCTAAGTCTGGAAATAAAAGAAAGCAAGTGGAACGAAGGCGGAAGATGATATCGTTTCTTAGAAAGAAGGAAGATTATTAACTGTGTGTGAAAAAAGTTTAACTGTGGTGTAAATGTTGGTATTTATAGCCACACACGCACGTGCAACCAATCCAATCAAAGGGCCACAAAATGTCCACCTCCCGGACTGTTAGTGGACGGTCACAGATCTATCCAAATGGACCATCAGGATGACCGCATGATGAACTCAAATAAGTATATTTTATTATCATCACTTATCCTATTTATTTGACTTGTTTTATTATATTATATATGAGAATTGATACGTTAATGTTTACTTTTGTAATTCTCAGGTAAAAACAAGTATTATGTGAAACTTGGCGATTTTGGACTAATTATGGAGCAAAATAAGCAAGATGTTAAGAGTCTACTGAAATGTACAAGATCAAGATCATTCTGCTCCAGATACGCCGCAACATACTTATTACATACGGCGTATCACTATCAAGATTTCACAAGTTACAATCCAAGACAGCAAAGGACATGCGCCACATAGAGAAATGGAGTTACGCCGCATCTTAAGGCGGTGTACGAATATTCCTAAATATATTAATCTTGGACCCCACGCGAAGTTAAGTCAATGCGCCGCATCTACTTATCCTATGCGCCGCATCTAACCCTCAGACAGAAACTATAAATACCCCAAAGTCAAACGAATTTGAGAGGTTAGACAGTGCAAGATACCATACGTACGAGTACCAAACCTGAGACGAATTCAGACATATTAGCAGCACAAGACACACCCTGAACGAAGATACGAGAGCTGTAAGAAGGTCCTGCATGTATTCAATTCATTAAGTAGTTTTGTTTTATTGTATTAGTACACTTTAATTCATCAGGATTGATGGGCTGATGTCATGTGACTATGGAATATCATGCGCACCCCTTAAAATTGCTTTCCCATTAATTAAAGTTTATATGTTGATGTCTTTGGTGACTTTTATTAGTGCATTGATAACCTCTGTGTCTAGCTGAGCATTGCTTGGGTCGCCATGCCCCTTCCTCGCCTATTTGTTTCAGCGTCTCTTTTATAAATAGGATAGACATAAGTAATCATTAAGGGTTTACTCGCCGATAAGATTAGAGCCAACGAGAAAGGTTTAATTATATACACTTCATATAAAACTAGCAATAAAACAAGTGACAAGCTACTTAATTATCAGGACAGGTCTTCTTATTGTCTCGAGTATCTATCTGTGTACGTGTGTGCTAATTGCTGATTCGTGCTCATTAGTTTAGTTTTCTATTTAATCATAACCAAACCGTGCCAGTCTCTCAGGCTGAACCCCCTTGCGTTAGATTAGGTTGTACAGCTAACTTAAGATATTAAAATACTGATTAGAATAATTAGATAATACGTTCCACTCTTAGTGATCGACACTCTACTTACCATTATATTCATACTGACCGGGTACACTGCTCGTTAAGTGTGTGTGTTATTTATAAGTCGGCTAAATATAAATTTAAAACTTGAGTAGGCATTAATACTGCTAAACCGCAACGACACATCACGCGCATCAAGTTTTTGGCGCCGCTGCCAGGGAGTGAATTGTTATTATCTGTTAATTTGATTAGTATTTTAATTAGATTTTTCTTTTTTATTTTTAAGATTCTAACCACTAACTCTGTTATATATTAGATAGATTGCATTCATTGTATTATTTGCATATTTTCTGTTTTTGTGTTTTTTTTTATTTTCTTTAATTTTTGTTTCTTTTTGTTTATTTTTATTTTTGTTTTTCTTTTTCTGTATTTTTCTGCATTCTGCTATCGTTGTATTGAGCTGATACAAATGATACGGCGCATTTGTTTTCACAGATACGGCGTATTGCGTTTAATTTTTATAAAATACAACGCGTTTAATAAATTCGAGTACGACACATCTTTCCCCAAGATACGGCGTATTCTGTTTATAATAAGAAATTTTTCTAAACCCTAACGCCATACGAGGCATCTGTTTTAACAGATACTGCGTATTTTCTATTTTAATTAAAAACAGTTTTCGAATTATTAAACAGATATGACGCATCGATTTTTATCGATACGGCGCATCTTCTAAATAAAAAATCTTGTATTTTGAAACGTAACGAAAATACGGAGCATTAACTTTTGTTAATACGACGCATTTAATTTTAATAAATATAATCGATTTTTGATAAATTAAATTTGATACGGCGCATTCTAATTTATAAGCGGCGTATCTGTTTTCTGAATAAAAGTCTGATTAAATTTTAACGAAATAAGATACGGCGTATCCAACTTTTTGGATACGGCGCATCGTCTACTGATATCAGCAACTTTTATTTTACTTTGATTGTTTCACTCTTCTTTTGCACGAGTAAGTTTTATTTCAGGAAGATGGACGATCCGGATATTACAATGGAAGAATATGTTAGGTTTGAAGAGGAAAAAGCCTTGAGCAATAATGATGCGCGTGATGTGTCGTTGCGGTTTAGCAGTTTTAATGCCTACTCAAGTTTTAAATTTATATTTAGCCGACTTATCAATAACACACACACTTAACGAGCAGTGTACCCGGTCAGTATGAAGATAATGGTAAGTAGAGTGTCGATCACTAAGAGTGGAACGTATTATCTAGTTATTCTAATCAGTATTTTAATATCCTAACGCAAGGGGGTTTCAGCCTGAGAGACTGGCACAGTTTTGTTTGCAATTAAATAATAAAATAAACAAATAGGCACGAATCAGCAAGTAGCACACACGTACACAGATAGATACTCGAGACAATAAGAGGGCTGTCCTTATGATTAAGTAGATTGTCACTTGTTTTATTGATAGCTTTATATGAAGTGTATGTAATTAACCCTTTCTCGTTGGTCCTATTCTCATCGGCGAGTAAACCCTTAATGATTACTTATGTCTAAAAGTTATTCCTAAGTGATCAATTTAGAAACAACCGTGGGAGCCACATCTTGTCCCGCAGTCGGATGCCCGCAAGCCACTAATAAACACAGAGGTTATCAATGCACTAATAAGTAGTAACCAAAGACATCAACATATAAACTTTAATTGATGGGAAAGCAAGTATTAAAGGGAGTGCAATCTTTCGTTGTCACATTACACAAGCCACCAATCCTGATGAATTAAAGTTTGCTAACACAATAAAACAAAACTACTTAATGAATTAAATACATGCAGCACCTTCTTACAGCTCTTGTATCTTCGATTTGGGTGTGTCTTGTGCTGCCTCCTTGACTGAATTCGTCCTTTTGCTCTGCTGTCCGAACTTCGGTTTTAGGGTTTCGAACTCTTAAATTCGTCTGGTCTACGGGGTATTTATAGTTTCTGTCTGAGGGAAGATGCGGCGCATCTACTAAGTAGATGCGGCGTATGTACTTAACTTCGCGTGGGGTCCAAGATTATAATATTCAGGAATATTCGTACACCGCCAGAAGATGCGGCGTAACTCTTGATTAGATGCGGCGCATGTCCTCTTGTATCTTGGATCGTATCTGGTGATATCTTGATAGAGATGCGGCGCATGTCGAGAGTGAGATGCGGCGCATCTGGAGCAGAATTGACTTGATCTTGTCCATGTCAGTAGACTTCCACTTTATGCACGTTTTGCTCCATTATTAGTCCATAATCGCTAAGTTTCACCAAATGCTTGTTTTTACCTGAGAATTACAAAAGTAAACGATTAAGTGTCAATCCTCATACATAATATAGTAAAACAAGTCAAATTAATAGGATAAATGATAGTAATAAAATGTACTTATTTGAGTTCATCAAATATCCCCCCACTTGAACTTTACTTGTCCCCAAGTAAACCTTAGAATTTCATTTATGAAAATGTATCCTAAAAGATGTTAGGATTTATTTTTATATTTAAGCATGTATTCGTTTATTCATAATCACACAACTAAACACTTAACGAATTAGAAGTAAAATAAAATAAGTCGATAAAAGCAAATCTAATCGTTTAACTGTCCAGTCGCGACGAATATTCTATCATAAGCTTGGCAAGTATACACATCTCCACCACTAAAGCTAAGGAATAACAAGTCTAAAGCGGTATAAAAAGGGTTTTTAGGCTTAAGGGTTAATTATTCTTAATCACTATCGATCTCAAATTCCAGAAAAGGCGACAAAATCACAAATACATGATCGAATCCACGAACACGATACTTGCAATTGCTCAAATCCTTAACTCGAATAGGCTAAAGATAGGTCCAAACTTCACCAATAATAATATATCAAAAAGGGTGACAAAATCAAAAATACATAGCCGAATCCACGACTACGATACTTAAGATTGCTCAAATCCCTAATCTCAATAAATCAAAGGTTCGGTTGGATAAAGAACAATACAGGGTATGGATAATATTTGGGATATAAATTGGTGTAAAAATAAAAATAAACAAAACAAAACAAATAGATTAAAATCCTAAGTGTGGTTAATCACTATCCCAACCATCCCATGAATAAGACTCATATCATTGAATAACTCACGCTTTAACACTTGAAACACACGCTTTTGGTAGACACGAATTATACTCAACAAGATCTCAATCAAAGAATAAACCTTAATTGGCGTTCCCATAACTGCCAATTCCCATTCAATCCATAAATATAGTATAACAAATAGTGGTGATATCGACCACTTACATAACTCTACATCGTTGGCTTAAAATAAACATCCAACTTTTCTTTTTTTCTTTTTCTTTTCCCATTTTTTCGATTTTTTTTTTTTTTTTTTTTTTTTTTTTTTTTTTTTTTTTTTTTGAAACATAAACATAGATGTGTAAAATTTCACCACATCACTACAACTTTCTTTCCGGATAATTTTTTTTCATACTTTTCATACTTTCAGAAATAACGGTAATAGTGAAAGTAGTAAACACACGAAAAATAAACTCAAAAATATACAATATTTACTTTCACTCCAATTTGCATTGTGCAATTTCCCGACCTAACCAAAGATAATGAATTACGCACGCGAACACAGGTAATGTAAGGAAACACACTCTGCCTATAGCAATTAACCAACCACGGATTCTAATCTACAGGGTAGGCTAAGGTGTAAGGGTGTAACGAAACATTTTAAACATAGGTGTAAGAAACGAAAGGAATGGCTCTGAGGGTTTTCTAGGGGTATCTTACTCTAAAAATGAGAGTAACAAAAGGGTTTATACGGGGGTTAACTAACCAGTGTAGTTAGCTAATAACACATAACATATAAAGGCTATTTGGTGTAATCCTAGAATTTTACCAAGTTAGACAAGTCATTCCAATTATATAAATAATACTCATTATGGTGGTCTCGAATAGTATACAAGCCAAGTTCTAAAGTTTACAAGTCACCGGCACACTCATAGATTTGTGAATTTTGAAAAATCACAATTTTTGAAAATAACGTCATGTGTGCAGTTATGTAACTTAGATCTTAAACAAAAACATGCTAAAAAAATTTTAAGTTTGATATATTAAACACATTTTAAGCATAATTTTTGAAAAAGTAGGACAAGTAATTGTTAAGTGTTCTAATTCTCCTATCCCCCCACTTAAGTTAAACAAAGTCCTCGTTGTTTGTATAAAAGGTTAAAAACTGGAAAATAAAAGAATTAGAACAGGAAAAACTCCCCTGAGATTTGCTCGGTATGATCCTCCATTAGTATAAGAGCAAAAATCAACTTCCATGTGGATTAGAACGTTAAAACTTCATACTTGATGTATCCACAGGAAATCCAGGAAACTATAATACCACCAACACTTTAAAACACACCTAAGATAAGAAAGGTTCAACTTGCATAACACATTAGTAGTTAGGAAAAATAAAACTTAAAAATTAAAACTGAAAATCATCAGGTCAGTCGATGCGCCGTATCTTATTGAAGAAGATACGCCGTATCGAGCCTGGAATAAATACGGATCAGAATAAAGATGCGCCGCATCCTTAACCAGGGATGCGCCGCATTAAAATAAACTGATAAAAAGTTTTAAAGTCGAAAAATAAAAATGCAGAAAAAATAAAATAAGATATGACCATTGCAGAGGATGCGTCGCATCTCAGGACTGAGATGCGCCGTATCTTCGTGCGGCCTGGACTGACTCGACACAGAAAACAGAATAATAAAAGATAAATCCGGGTTGTCTCCCGGTAAGCACTTGTCTTTATTCCAGAGTCTTCAAGTTAGACTCACGTTCAGCTCTTTAGTATCGATCATTGATTCCTACATGGCCACGTAGGATCCATCTAGCAACCGAATCGTCTCGTATATATTCAGGTCCCAAATTCAAAACTCCTTTGTAGAATCCTCCCATTAATTGATATGGGTACTCAATTCCTTTTTTCATGTCATCATTACTAATAAAAAGGAATGGAGAGAATTTGTAGCAGACCCTATTAGTAGCATGTTTAAATCCAGGGTGAGTTCGGGGCATCATATAAGTGATAATGTCGCTTCCACATTGAAAGGTGATCTTTCCTTCAAATCGTTTTGCATTAATAGTGATCTCCCTACAAAATGGTTTTCCAACAATCACGTCACCCATATTGTTGTCACAATAGGCATTCATGTCTTCAATAACTACGAACTCAGTAACAATAGTGAAACGTCCAACGAAGATCGGGACATTAATGAAGGCTCCAACTACATTCTTTCCTTTATACTCTTTTTTATTTCTCATAATAGAGTTGTAAAAGTTTCTAGACATGACATTCATTGATAAAATAGGAAAGAAATTGGCGTCAATACACTTGTACCCAATCATGCATGGGAATTGTAAATTGTAAGCACAATTGGTGTTGATCCTTCTACCGTAATCCCATGAACCATCATATCCCTCAAATTCATCGTAATTTCTAGTAGTAATAACGTTGACTCTTGGACTATCCACAATTTCTCCTTCTTCTAACTCAGATTCAGCATCAACCATGAACAGGTCATTGGATTCCAACGGTCCATTAAGGTCATTAAGTTCAATATAGTCCCCATCGTGATGTTCGGGTGTTTTTTCATGCACTAATACTTCATTCATAAAATTCGCTTCGAAGTCGAAGTCAATTAGTTCTCCGTATCCTTCCATTATCCTTCTGAAACAATCACGAAAAGCATCAGTAGGGTATGCTCGAGAAAGTAGTATATCAGATAATTAATAACGAAAACGGAATACGAAAAATTAAAGTTACTGATATCTGCAGACGATGCGCCGTATCCAAAGAGTTGGATACGCCGTATCTTAATACGTTAAAAGTTTAATCAGACTTTATTCAGAAAATAGATACGCCGCTTTAGAATTTAAGAATGCGCCGTATCGAATTAATTAATCAAAAATCAACTTATCCAATTAAAATTAAATGCGTCGTATTAACGAAAGTTAATGCGCCGTATTTTCGTTACGTTTAAAAATAAAAGATTTTTGATTCAGTAAGATGCGCCGTATCGACAGAGATCGATACGCCGTATCTGTTTAATAATTCGCAAACTGTTTTTAATTAAAATAATAGATACGCCGTATCTTCAAAAGAAGATGCGTCGTATGGCGTTAATGTTTTTAGAAAAATTTTTTATTAAAAACAGATACGCCGTATCTGCAAAAGCAGATGCGTCGTATTACTTTATCGCTTAGAAAAAACTTTTCTTATTAAAAACAGATACGCCGTATCTTGGGTAAAAGATGCGTCGTATCGAATTAATTAAACGCGTTGTATATAAAAAAATTGAACGCAATACGCCGTATCTGAGAGATCAGATGCGCCGTATCGTTTGATTTAGCACAGTACAACGATAGCAGAACAGAAAAATACGAAAAATAAAAACAAAAATTAAACACACAAATAAAAATAAACACACAAAAATAAAAAGAAAAACAATTAACACACAATACAACAAATATGCAAAATAGTACAATGATGCAATTAATCTAATAAAAAGAAAATCCTAATTAAAATACTAATCAAATTAACAGATAATAACAATTCACTCCCCGGCAGCGGCGCCAAAAACTTGATGCGCGTGATGTGTCGTTGCGGTTTAGCAGTTTTAATGCCTACTCAAGTTTTAAATTTATATTTAGCCGACTTATCAATAACACACACACTTAACGAGCAGTGTACCCGGTCAGTATGAAGATAATGGTAAGTAGAGTGTCGATCACTAAGAGTGGAACGTATTATCTAGTTATTCTAATCAGTATTTTAATATCCTAACGCAAGGGGGTTTCAGCCTGAGAGACTGGCACAGTTTTGTTTGCAATTAAATAATAAAATAAACAAATAGGCACGAATCAGCAAGTAGCACACACGTACACAGATAGATACTCGAGACAATAAGAGGGCTGTCCTTATGATTAAGTAGATTGTCACTTGTTTTATTGATAGCTTTATATGAAGTGTATGTAATTAACCCTTTCTCGTTGGTCCTATTCTCATCGGCGAGTAAACCCTTAATGATTACTTATGTCTAAAAGTTATTCCTAAGTGATCAATTTAGAAACAACCGTGGGAGCCACATCTTGTCCCGCAGTCGGATGCCCGCAAGCCACTAATAAACACAGAGGTTATCAATGCACTAATAAGTAGTAACCAAAGACATCAACATATAAACTTTAATTGATGGGAAAGCAAGTATTAAAGGGAGTGCAATCTTTCGTTGTCACATTACACAAGCCACCAATCCTGATGAATTAAAGTTTGCTAACACAATAAAACAAAACTACTTAATGAATTAAATACATGCAGCACCTTCTTACAGCTCTTGTATCTTCGATTTGGGTGTGTCTTGTGCTGCCTCCTTGACTGAATTCGTCCTTTTGCTCTGCTGTCCGAACTTCGGTTTTAGGGTTTCGAACTCTTAAATTCGTCTGGTCTACGGGGTATTTATAGTTTCTGTCTGAGGGAAGATGCGGCGCATCTACTAAGTAGATGCGGCGTATGTACTTAACTTCGCGTGGGGTCCAAGATTATAATATTCAGGAATATTTGTACACCGCCAGAAGATGCGGCGTAACTCTTGATTAGATGCGGCGCATGTCCTCTTGTATCTTGGATCGTATCTGGTGATATCTTGATAGAGATGCGGCGCATGTCGAGAGTGAGATGCGGCGCATCTGGAGCAGAATTGACTTGATCTTGTCCATGTCAGTAGACTTCCACTTTATGCACGTTTTGCTCCATTATTAGTCCATAATCGCTAAGTTTCACCAAATGCTTGTTTTTACCTGAGAATTACAAAAGTAAACGATTAAGTATCAATCCTCATACATAATATAGTAAAACAAGTCAAATTAATAGGATAAATGATAGTAATAAAATGTACTTATTTGAGTTCATCAAATAATCAGGTGTATAACTGGAAGAGAGCAAGATATTGTGCACAAGTCATTGAGACGAAAGAAATTAGTATGGAAGAATACTTGTTGCTGGAAAAGGTTAAGTCAAAGAAAGAAAGAAATGGGTTGCCGTTTCGACACACTTGGTGTATGTCAAATGATGATGAGGAGGAGTCATATACCGTGAAACCAATTCCGGCAATTGTTATTGATAGTACTTTTTCTCCGGAGATTGCACAAGATGATGTGTATACGGAACCCTACGTTGAAGAATATTCTGCAATCGTATTACCACCATTAGACAATCCAACGGATGAAGATGAAAAGTATTCTAATTTTGATTTCGAACCATTTGACGCCATAGTTTATGATGACATACCTCAACCAGATTTTGACCCAACGAGGGATTTTGAAGAAATCTGGGATTACTTATTTAAGGATGAAATTCGGGACGATTATGAAATTGCAAGACCACTAGTTGAAGATGGAGATTCACAAGATGAATTGGAGTCACTTACAACACAAAGTGGTACAAATTTATTTAATATTATTAATCCCGATACTAATAATCTTGCTAGTTTTCCTAAACAGGTTGCAAAACAAAAGAATGATGAGGTCAAATTTATTACACTACCTATTGAAGCACATGAAGCACCTGTGATCAACCCGTTTTTGGTGGAGCTCGAGGAAGAATTTGGTGATGAGCTCTTAAACATTGCTATGATTGATGAAGATGATGATTTCGACCCTATGAAGGATATAGAGGAACTCGAACTTTTACTTGCTAAAGACCCTTTCTCATCTTCTGCGGAAGTCAAGGGCGCCTTACTACCAAAGAGACTAACCAAGAAGAAAGGAGACTCATTTTTCCTCAACATAAAGTGGTCAAGTCATCCAATTTATCAACCAAACCGGGTAAGAATAGGGAAGATGTACATATATTGCCAAGGTATGATCTTTATGTATTTCTTCCATCTTTAATAGCAAATTTACACTCTTTTCGTGTTTATTGCTACTATCACCCGCACTTGATCCCAAGTGGGGGGAACAACACCCTATTACACAGTAAATAAGGGTGGAGTCAGGCTCGTGACTCGAACAAAAACAAGCGCTTCGTGGGAGGCAACCCATGCTTATCTTTTATTTTATTTTCTGATTTTGTATTGAGTCTGTCAGACCTGCAGAAGATACGGCGCATCTCAATCCTAAGATGCGACGCATCGCCTGCAATGGTCATATCTTATTTAATTTTTTGCATTTTTATTTTTGACTTTAAAACTTTCTGTCAGTATTTTAATGCGACGCATCTTTTATTCTGATTCGTATTTATTCCAGGCTCGATACGGCGTATCTTCTTCCATAAGATACGGCGTATCGACTGACCTGATGATTTACAGTTTTAATTTTTAAGTTTTATTTTTACTAACTACTAATGTATTATGCAAGTTTGAACCTTCTTAATTCAGGTGTGTTAAAGTCTTAATGGTATTTTAGATTCCTACATTTCTGCGGATACATTATCTATGAAGCTTAAACGTTCTCATCCACAAGAAAGTTGATTTTTGCTCTTATACGAATAATGGAGGATCATACCGAGCAAATCTCAGGGGAGTTTTTCTGTTCTAATTCTTTTATTTTCCAGTTTTTAAACTTTGACACAAACAACGAGGACGTTGTTTAACTTAAGTAGGGGGATTGGAGAATTAGAACACTTACTTGTCCTAAACTTTTTCAAAATATGCTTAAAGTGCGCTTAATATATCAAAATTTAAAATTTTTAGCATGTTTTTGTTTAAAGTCTAAATTACATAACCGCACACATAACTCTATTCTTTCAAAAATATTAAAACTTTTAGTGTGCCGGTGACTTGTAAACTTTAGGACTTGGCTTGTATACTATTCGAGACCACCATAATAAGTATTATCTATATAATTGAAGTGACCTGTCTAAATTGGTAAATTTCTAGGATTACACCCAAATAGCCTTTATATGTTATGTGATATTAACTAACTACACTGGTTAGTTAACCCCCGTATAAACCCTTTGTTACTCTCACTTTTAGAGTAAGATACCCCTAGAAAAACCCTCAGAGCCATTCCTTTCGTTTCTTACACCTTTGTTATAATGTTTCGTTACACCCTTACACCTTAGCCTACCCTGTAGATTAAAATCCGTGGTTAATTGCTTTAGGCAAAGTGTGTTTCCTTACATTACCTGTGTTCGCGTACGTAATTCATTATCTTTGGTTAGGTCGAGAAATTGCACAATGCAATTGGTATGAAAGTAAATATTGTATAACTTTGAGTTTATTTTTCGTGTGTTTACTACTTTCACTATTACAGTTATTTCTGAAAGTATGAAGAGTATGAAAAAAAAATTATCCGGAAAAATAGTGATAGAAAAGTTGTGAAATTTTACACATATATGTTGATGTAAAAAAAAAAAAAAAAAAAAAAAAAAAAAAAAAAAAAAAAAATCGAAAAAATAGAAAAGAAAAAGGAAAAGTTGGAAGTTTGTTTTAACCAACTTATGTAAAGTTTTGTATTAAGTGGTCGATATCACCACTATTTGTTGTATATTATATTTATGGATTGAATGGGAGTTGGCCGTTATGGGAACGCCAACTAAGGTTATTCTTTGATTGAGATATTGTTGAGTATAATTCGTGTCTACCTAAAGCGTGTGTTTCAAGTGTTAAAGCGTGAGTTATTCAATGATATGAGTCTTATTCATGGGATGGTTGGGAAAGTGATTAACCACACTTAGGATTTTAATTTATCTGTTTTGTTTATTTTTCATTTTACACCAATTTGTATCCCAAATGTTATCCATACCCTACATCATTCTTCATCCAAACATTTGATTTATTGAGATTAGGGATTTGAGCAATCTTAAGTATCGTAGTCGTGGATTCGGCTATGTATTTATGATTTTTTCGCCCTTTTTGATATAATATTATTGGTGAAGATTACTTGGTCCTATCTTTAGCCTATTCGAGTTTAGGATTTGAGCAATTGCAAGTATCGTGGTCGTGGATTCGATCAGGTATTTGTGATTTTGTCGCCTTTTCTGGAATGTGAGATCGATAGAGATTAAGAAGAATGATTAACCCTTAACCAACAAACCCTTTTTACCGCTTTAGACTTGTTATTCCTTGGCTTTAGTGGGGGAGATGCGTATACTTGCCAAGCTTATGATAGAATATTCGTCACGACTGGACAGTTAAACGATTAGATTTGCTTTTATCAACATATTTTATTTTATTTCTAATTCGTTAAGTGTTTGGTTGTGCAATTATGACAAAACGAATGCATGCTTAAATATAAAAATAAATCCTAATATCTTTTAGGATACATTTTCATAAGATTTATTCTAAGGTTTACTTGGGGACAAGTAAAGTTCAAGTGGGGGGATATTTGATGAACTCAAATAAGTACATTTTATTATCATCACTTATCCTATTTATTTGACTTGTTTTATTATATTATATATGAGAATTGATACGTTAATGTTTACTTTTGTAATTCTCAGGTAAAAACAAGTATTATGTGAAACTTGGCGATTTTGGACTAATTATGGAGCAAAACAAGCAAGATGTTAAGAGTCTACTGAAATGTACAAGATCAAGATCATTCTGCTCCAGATACGCCACAACATACTTATTACATACGGCGTATCACTATCAAGATTTCACAAGTTACAATCCAAGACAGCAAAGGACATGCGCCGCATAGAGAAATGGAGTTACGCCGCATCTTAAGGCGGTGTACAAATATTCCTGAATATATTAATCTTGGACATTACGCGAAGTTAAGTCAATGCGCCGCATCTACTTATCCTATGCGCCGCATCTAACCCTCAGACAGAAACTATAAATACCCCAAAGTCAGACGAATTTGAGAGGTTGGACAGTGCAAGATACCATACATACGAGTACCAAACCTGAGACGAATTCAGACGTATTAGCAGCACAAGACACACCCTGAACGAAGATACAAGAGCTGTAAGAAAGTCCTGCATGTATTCAATTCATTAAGTAGTTTTGTTTTATTGTATTAGTACACTTTAATTCATCAGGATTGATGGGCTGATGTCATGTGACTACGGAATATCATGCGCACCCCTTAAAATTGCTTTTCCATTAATTAAAGTTTATATGTTGATGTCTTTGGTGACTTTTATTAGTGCATTGATAACCTCTGTGTCTAGCTGAGCATTGCTTGGGTCGCCATGCCCCTTCCTCGCCTATTTGTTTCAGCGTCTCTTTAATAAATAGGATAGACATAAGTAATCATTAATGGTTTACTCGCCGATAAGATTAGAGCCAACGAGAAAGGTTTAATTATATACACTTCATATAAAACTAGCAATAAAACAAGTGACAAGCTACTTAATTATCAGGACAGGTCTTCTTATTGTCTCGAGTATCTATCTGTGTACGTGTGTGCTAATCGCTGATTCGTGCTCATTAGTTTAGTTTTCTATTTAATCATAATCAAACCGTGCCAGTCTCTCAGGCTGAACCCCCTTGTGTTAGATTAGGTTGTACAGCTAACTTAAGATATTAAAATACTGATTAGAATAACTAGATAATACGTTCCACTCTTAGTGATCGACACTATACTTACCATTATATTCATACTGACTGGGTACACTACTCGTTAAGTGTGTGTGTTATTGATAAGTCGGCTAAATATAAATTTAAAATTGAGTAGGCATTAATACTGCTAAACCGCAATGACACATCACGCGCATCACCGCAGAAAATGAACGGTCAAACGCCGAAAAGGTCACATCAGTTAGTAAATGCGTGGGTGAAAATCGTTTCACGATTACCCATGACAGCCTGTCACCACCGACCCCACGGAAAGTGGAATGTCCTGTCAGCAACATGGGACACGTACTAATATCAACCGTGGTGGATACAAAAAACCTTCAACAGGCCGCGGCTTCTCAAAACCGCGGAACAAGAAAAAAGGAGAGTCTAGAACACTTGCTCTTCAACAAAACAAGAGTACTAGACTGGGGGTACTTGATCGTGTATAGTATCCCCGGACCCAGCACACTGGGCCGGGCATGGTCATACAGTAACCGCAGTAGATTCAATACATAACTATTGACTCCAGTCTTGCCGCGCCAAGACAAGAACGCACCCCGGCCTCTCTAGGCCGGGGCAGAACATATATTCAGCCGCGGTAATCCCGCCGAAAGCCAGATCTCGTGGGATTGTGTCTCCCACTTGATCTGACATTCACCTACTATGGTAAGGTGAAGGTTGACTTCCGCTCTGACATTTACCTACTCGGTAAGGCAGGTGTCAGCTTGCTCATTCCCGAGGCATCTACAGTAAGTATAGGGGTAGTATAAATACCCCCATCTCATTTATTACTCAACCTAACTGCAACTACTTTAACCTAGTCCGCACTTAAACTTATCTCTCTCAAACAATATACTTACTCTCACGCCGGAGGCTAACCGCGGAACCCCCTTCCGCGGTAAGACTAACGGTGCTACTCTTCTTAGCAGCTCAAGGAGTTACTTAGTGCAAGATCTATACTTCTCAAGAACTAGTCTAACCTAGGCTTGGTAAGTGTGCTCCAGATTTGTACTAACAGTTTACTTTTGTGGTTAATGGATAGTTCCCGCATAAAGAACGAACAATATGCGCAATGTTTCTTACATTAGCAAATTTGATTTTTGAATATAACAACTTACAAGAGTTGTATGAACATGGTTATGAAAAACTTTATATGAGTCTAGTTACAAAATAACTATTAAAACAACTGTGTATACAAAGAATAGAATTCAATAAAAGGAAATTTTGTCATTTACTGATTTATACATCCAAATTAATCCTTATAAATTTCTGTCAACCAAACCAAACACGTGACATAATTTTAGATCTCGGAATTCTAAATTTCTCAGAATTTAAAATTCCTTCAAAATTTAAAATTTTAAGATTTTAAATTCACGAAACAAACGCCCCCTAAAAATTTCATATGTATAAAAATGTTCGTAATTAAAATTTATGAATCAAGGAAAGATATGATTTCTCTTTTCCAAACATATCATTTCTATTGGCCCATATCAGTGAACAACGTGCCAACTAACATAAAACCGACTGGCCCATATGACCCATGTCGATGAAAAAAAAATGTCATATAAATAAAATATCTAAAAAGCCCAAAATCATTGGGCCTAGTTACGAGTTGTTAACTTACATCGCTCATTGATGCAAAAATCTAACTATAAATAAAGAATATGTTGCAAGTTGAGCATTTATTGAATGTGAGCATTATTGCTATAAGCTAACAAACTCTAATATGTAAAATAAGCTCACCAAGTGCGCCATTATGGAGCTTCTTTTAAAGCATCTTTGAGCTTTTAATGTTGCATAAATATTAAAAGTTCGAATGTAGCATTAAACCCAGGGGGAAAAAAATAAAAGGTATAAAGCCTCATTGATGAGTGGCTTTAAGACACTCTTAAATAACACCTTGCCTTCGATCTTCCTAAATTGATGTTCCTTTCATCTCCTGATCATTGAATGGTTGCAGGTATCTCTCATGTTCCTGAACCAATAAATAGCCCTTTTGGGTGGTATGAGCCAGCCACAGTTTCCAACTATCTCTTCTGTAGCATCATGTCTAAGTCAAACAAAAAGCAAGTTAAAAACTACACTCTTGATCAGTTGAAAGAAGGCATCGAGGGCCCCGTTGTGGTGATGAAATGCATAACGTGGGATGTTCATAATATCAATGGTCGATACCTGAGTACTGACTTTGTTATTTCAGATGAGAAGGTGAAATTAATCTCATTATTTTGCATCATTGTAAGTGTCCTAATTGGTATGTCTTGATAAACTGATGTGGGTTAATTCTCTTCCAGGAAAATGTCATGCATTGTACCATGAAAAGCAACATCTCTCATTGTTTTGTTGACAAGATCCAGCCCGGTGTTGTGGTTTCTATGAGGTCTTTTTCAGTGCAGCGGAGAGATGAGTACCGCGTTATCAGAGAGAACGATTACTTCATTGAGGTTAATGGTTCGACAACGGTACGCAAAGTTTGTAACAAAGTTGGTGGCTTTTTGAGGCATCCGTTCCAGCTTATGGAGTTTGAGAGTATCCAACCAACGGACAAAAAATATCTGATTGGTACATAGTTTAAAATTTAAATAAGAAAAGTGCCAATTATATTTGTATTGGTAGCTTAATATTCATGGCTTTCATGTTGCAGATGTAATTGGTTTCGTTACAACTGTTGGGAGATCTGCACAGCCAAGAACCGGCTCAAAGAACCTTGATTTCCCGCTTATAAATGAAAGGTATTGATTCCTTCCTCTGATCATATTCGCATGCTAAGCTATTATGGTCCCATTTTAAAGTTAAACGGTTGAATACCCTATGTTTGCCTGGATCAGGGGTCGCGCCTTACGGGTCACCCTATGGGGAAAGTTGGGCGATCAATTCTTGAAGATGATGTCTACTCATTCTGGAAAGTACACTATAATCCTAACCTCTACGACAGCCAAATATTTTAATGGTTAGTTTAAGGCCGTGTCGTTTAGCGTTAAAATCCCGGTTGGTACTACCTTTTTAACCGTGTTTACCTTACAGGCCAACCGGGCATATCTAGCTGTTCATCTACCCTTATCCTGGATAGCGATGATATCCCCGCCATTGTTGTGTTCAAGTCTCAAATAAGGTATCAATTATCATATGTTTAACAACATTTATGGTTTTAAAAATAAAAATTCTAACGATAACAAAAAAAGTTACAGTGGTCTTGATGTTGATGAGCCAGCTTTGCCTATTACATCGACTAAATCAGAAATTGGGACTCTCGAGGAGCTGTTAACTTTGGGTCGTGACAGAAGCAAAGATGTACTTTGTTTTTAATCTATAATATTCAAAGTTATAAGTGATGCAATATTACCTGTTAAGATTTGTTGGGTTTATAGATTTGATGATACAAAACAAGAAAGAATGAAACATGAAGGACTTACTTGCAAAAGAAGATTTATATTTTAGTCCTTCGTAGTATTTTGTAAACCTAAATCTCTATTATATAAAGAGATCAAGGGTTAGGGTTTTAATAATTAAGTCTTCCAATGTAGTCGATAAAGGGGTGTGTGTGTGTGTGTGTCTAGGACGTGTAATGTAAAACGTCTAGACAAGGTTTTGTAGTCACCTCAAGGATCTTTGATCCCTATTACAAGGCAGTGTAACCGTATTATTTTGATCAAATAATAGTTGAGGCGTGGTGTGATTGAAAGAAAAACTTTGTGTCAATAACAATTGATTTGTTCTTATTCCGCTGTGTATTAATGTTCATTGTTATTGTTGAACCCTAAGGCTCAAAACGATCCAAGAAACTATCTTTACCACGTGCTTAAGTTTCTACAGATGGTATCAGAGAGGGGGGCTCTCGATCTAGGGATTCACAAAGTTTTATTGTTGAAGAAGAGCAGATAAGAAGGTCTTTGTGATCGGTAAAAGTTATTCAAGGTATTCGTTAATTTTTTTTTTGGGCATTGATATGTTAATTGACGACAAATTGGCAAGGATTAAAGAACTGTTTTGTCGACTTTTGATTCGAATTTAATACATTAACTCGTACTGCTTGGCGACAAAGATCTGTTTACATTATTTTAATGGAAGTAGTCATGTGCGAATTGACTTATGATTTGGAAAAATTGTTATTTCTCACTGATCACATGGGTCGGTTATATCATGGATCAATTGTTTTATAATTCAATAACTGATCGAATGTAGGACCGTGCATATAGAGAATCGTACTGAATTGGTATGTATTGATGGGTCAATGATGCTGCTGACTACTGTTGACATCACGTAGGTCAGACAGAGTTGAGGGCATACACATCGTGGGTCAAAGGTTATACTGTTGCTCTCACTATTTTATCCTGCTGCTACGCTTATGTTATTCTGCTGCTCGATATTTTATTCTGCTGCTACGTTTGATACACTCTGCTGCTAGTTATAATTTATTCTGCTGCTAGCTTCGAGTTTCTGCTGCTGCGTTTACTGTTAAATTTTTCTGCTGCTGGACATATTCACTCTGCTGCTACGTATTGACTCTACTGCTAAAGGATTTTAATTCTGCTGCTAGTAGTGTTTGGTTCGTTATATATGCTTGTGTTAAGAGCAGTAAGGGGAAGTATGGAGTTATTGGCTTACACACACAGAGGGGAAGTTCACACACACAAGGAGATTGGATTTATTTTTGGTTCGTTAAAGTTTTAAAAGGCTCGAGTTAATTTTCCTATTGGAGAAGAGGAGTTTTTGTTGTTTCTTTGATGATGCGGTTGAATTTATCAAGGTTGTGTCTTATCATAAACGTCCCCATACCGTTTAAAGATGCTTGTTTGTTCGTTCAAGTGACTCGAATTGACAAAACACTTGAAGGAGTTACGTTATTGTGTTCAGTGGTTATTGTCAAGAGATTGCGGTCTCCCTATACTTGTGGAGTATACGTTCGAAGTCTTTTAGTACAAGGCATAAGACACAGGGTTGGTTTCTTCTACTTCAACATCAAATTGGTGATTATTATTTTTCTTTAACAGTATATAAAGCCTACAGATTTGGAGAATCATTTTATGTACATGCATCACTCGAGGGGAAGTGTTTGATTTTTGCTACCGTTGATCATTGTTACTACTGCTAGTTGGAGTTTCTATTGTTTTGGATTCATTATTCGTATTTGAGCTTCATGGAGGGCAATTTGAAACATTGGACGACTTGGATTGGAAGTTTGTGATATTGGTTAGTGGTGGTCACGATCATATTTTCATACGTACCCTATTTGTTGATAACAAAAAGGGGAAGAGATGTTGGAGTGGCATGGCATGGCTTAAGGGGAAGACAAGGAAGACAAGTTTGTTTCATTCAGGGAGATGATCACATCTCAATTTCTCTACTTCATCTAGGGAAGTTCGTACACGACTTTGTTTGTTTTGTCATCATCAAATAGGGGAAGATTGTTGGGTTTATAGATTTGATGATACAAAACAAGAAAGAATTTAACATGAAGGACTTACTTGCAAAAGAAGATTTATATTTTAGTCCTTCGTAGTATTTTTTAAGAAAAACTTTGTGTCAATAACAATTGATTTGTTCTTATTCCGCTGTGTATTAATATTCATTGTTATTGTTGAACCCTAAGGCTCAAAACGATCCAAGAAACTATCTTTAGCGCGTGCTTAAGTTTCTACAAGATTTTAACCGGCTGTTTATTAGGACGGTACCACATTCCATTGCGAGGCTGAGATCATTAGCATCCATACTAAGAACAGCTGGTACTACCCGGCTTGCGGATGCGAGAAATGCAAGAAGGGTGTTACACGCAACAATGGCCAGCTATGGTGTGACGCGTGCAACAAACCTGTTAACTACCCTAAACCCAGGTTATAATACGTCCTTAATCTTTGTATAGCATGTATAATAAGTTAATGCTTACTGTTGGTGTCCTGTTTGTGCGTGCCGATAGGTTTAGGCTTGAAGTTGTTGTGAGGGATGCAACCACCCAGGTTGTGATTGTGATATGGGATGAAACAGCTACTGAATTGACAAAGGCGAGTACAAAAGCTTTGCTCGATGGGCTTGCTGAGGATGATGAAGATGATGCCCCCGCACTCCTGGCTTCTCTGACAAACACATATGGTGCAAGACACGTGTTTGAGATCAAATCTCATACATATTACAATTATGGTGATTTTGAAAGCTTTACATGTACTGGCGTGTTCCCTGTTGACCATACCGCCAATTCAGATGTTCAAGATGTGTTTGGGATTTTTGATGACTTAACACTCAGAAGCAGCAACAGCGAGCCGAAAGCCACTCTCAAGGGCCTACAAAGGGGTCTACAGTTAAACACTCCATCGAATCCTGTTGAAAACAAAAAGAAAAGGAGGTAGGGTTTCAGTTTTCATTATAAAATCCCACACTTGACACTGATAATTGCACGCATTAACCCCTATTTTTTCCCTCATTATTTAAGGTACATTGAAGAGGATTCAGATGTGGAGGAGATACCTGATGCAGCATTGCAGAAGGATAAGCATATTAAATATCACGCAGAGTAGGAAGGCTAAATGACAATAGTTTTCGCGGCCTAATAAAAGGGTTAAAAAACAATCATTTGATATGTTTTAGTCTAAGTGATTGGTGAACTTTTAAGTGTTTGATGTTACAGTGTTTGTGAAAAATGATTAGAATAAGCTGTGACGGATGTTTTGTTCTTTGTTTTTTAGACAACTTAGTTATGCTATGCGCCAGTCTTTTGCTTCGTATTTGTGTTGCGCTTATTATTTTTCACACAGGACTACCAGGATTTAAAGTTTGGGGGAGATGATTCAGAGGCAAAAGACACACCTGATGCAGCATCACATTTGGATAGACATGCTATGGATCACGAAGAGTATGAAACTCCAATCACAACAGGTGTTCAGGAGGAAGTGGACTGTTACAAAAAAAAAATTAGATTCACTTGAATATGTTTCAACATCATCAAATTTCAACATATTGTAATTTAAATCTTGACTTGGATATCTGCAACACTATATATAAAAAATGAGTTGCAAGTTGAGCATTTATTGAATGTGAGCATTGTTGCTATAAGCTAAGAAACTCTAATATGTAAAATAAGCTCATAAAGTGCGCCATTGTGGAGCTTATTTTAAAGCTTCTTTGAGCTTTTAATGTTGCATATATATTAAAAGTTCGAATGTAGCATTAAACCCAGGGGCAAAAAATGAAAGGTATAAAGCCTCATTGATGAGTGGCTTTAAGACACTCTCAAATAATACCTTTCCTTCCATCTTCCTAAACTGGTGTTCCTTTCATCTCCTGATCATTGAATGGTTGTATGTATCTCTCATGTTCCTGATTTGTATAAATAGCCCTTCCAGGTGGTATGAGCCAGCCACAGTTTCCAACTATCTATTATGTAGCATCATGTCTAAGTCAAACAAAAAGCAAGTTAAAAACTTCACTCTTGATCAGTTGAAAGAAGGAATCGAGGGCCCCGTTGTGGTGATGATATACAGAATGTGGGATGTTCATAATATCAATGGTCGATACCTAAGTACTGACTTTGTTGTTTCAGATGAGAAGGTGAAATTAATCTCATTATTTTGCATCATTGTAAGTGTCCTAATTGGTATGTCTTGATAAACTGATGTAGGTTAATTCTCTTCCAGGAAAATGTCATGCATTGTACCATGAAAAGCAACATCTCTCATTGTTTTGTTGACAAGATCCAGCCCGGTGCTGTGGTCTCTATGAGGTCTTTTTCAGTGCAGCGGAGAGATGAGTACCGCGTTATCAAAGAGAACGATTACTTCATTGAAAATAATTGTTCGACAACGGTATGCAAAGTTTACAACAAAGTTGGTGGCTTTTTTAGGCATCCGTTCCAGATTATGGAGTTTGAAAGTATCCAACCTACGGACAAAAAATATCTGATTGGTACATAGTTTAAATTTTAAATAAGAAAAGTGACAATTATATTTGTATTGGTAGCATAATATTCATGGATTTCATGTTGCAAATGTAATTGGTTTCGTTACAACTGTTGGGAGATCTGCACAGCCAAGAACCGGCTCAAAGAACCTTGATTTCCCGCTTATAAATGAAAGGTATTGATTCCTTCCTCTGATCATATTTGCATGCTAAGCTATTATGGTCCCATTTTAAAGTTAAACGGTTGAATACCCTATGTTTGCCTGGATCAGGGGTCGCGCCTTATGGGTCACCCTATGGGGAAAGTTTGGCGATCAATTCTTGAAGATGATGTCTACTCATTCTGGAAAGTACACTATAATCCTAACCTCCATGACAACCAAATTTTTTAATGGTTAGTTTAAGGCCGTGTCGTTTAGCGTTAAAATCCCTGTTGGTACTACCTTTTTAACCGTGTTTACCTTACAGGCCAACTGGGCATATCTAGTTGTTCATCTACCCTTATCCTGGATAGCGATGATATCCCCGCCATTGTTGTGTTTAAGTCTCAAATAAGGTATTAATTATCATATGTTTAACAACATTTATGGTTTTAAAAATAAAAATTTTAACGATAACAAAAAAAATTACAGTGGTCTTGATGCTGATGAGCCAGCTTTGCCTATTACATCGACTAAATCAGAAATTGGGACTCTCGAGGAGCTGTTAACTTTGGGTCGTGACAGAAGCAAAGATGTACTTTGTTTTTAATCTACAATATTCAAAGTTACAAGTGATGCAATATTACCTGTTAAAATTTTAACCGGCTGTTTATTAAGACAGTACCACATTTCATTACGAGGCTGAGATCATTTGCATCCATACTAAGAATAGCTAGTACTACCCAGCTTGCGGAGGCTGGAAATGCAAGAAGGGTGTTACACGCAACAATGGCCAGCTATGGTGTGACGCGTGCAACAAACCTGTTAACTACCCTAAACCCAGGTTATAATACGTCCTTAATCTTTGTATAGCATGTATAATAAGTTAATGCTTACTATTGGTGTCCTGTTTGATCGTGCTGATAGGTTTAGGCTTGAAGTTGTTGTGAGGGATGCAACCACCCAGGTTGTGATTGTGATGTGGGATGAAACAGCTACTGAATTGACAAAGGCAAGTGCAAAAGCTTTGCTCGATGGGCTTGCTGAGGATGATGAAGATGATGCCCCCGCACTCCCGGTTGCTCTGACAAACACATATGGTACAAGGCACGTGTTTGAGATCAAATCTCATACATATTACAATTATGGTGATTTTGAAAGCTTTACATGTACTGGCGTGTTCCCTGTTGACCATACTGCCAATTCAGATATTAAAGAAGTGTATGTGGTTTCTGATGACTTAGCACCCAAAAGCAGCAATAGCGAGCCGAAAGCCACTCTCAAGCTCCTCTAAAGGGGTCCACAGTTAAACACTCCATTGAAGCCTGTTGAAAGCAAAAAGAAAAGGAGGTAGGGTTTCAGTTTTGTTTATAAAATCCCACTCTTGACACTGATAATTGCACGTAATTACCCCTGTTTTTTTCCTCATTATTTAAGGTACATTGAAGAGGATTCAGATGCGGAGGAGATACCTGATGCAGCAGTGCAGAAGGATAAGCATATTAAAAATTACGCAGAGTAGGAAGGCTAAATGACAATAGTTTTCACGGCCTAATAAAAGGGTTCAAAAACAATCATTTGATATGTTTGAGTCTAAGTGTTTGGTGAACTTTTAAGTGTTTGATGTTACAGTGTTTGTGAACAATGTTTGAGAATAAGCTGTGACGGATGTTTTGTTCTTTGTTTTTTAGATTACTCAGTTATGCTATGCGCCAGTCTTTTGCTTCGTATTTGTGCTGCGCTTATTCTTTTTGACACAGGACTACCAGGATTTAAGGTTCATGGGAGAAGATTTAGAGGCAAAAGACACACCTGATGCAGCATCACATTTGGATAGACATGCTATGGATCACAAAGAGTATGAAACTCCAATCACAGCAGGTGTTCAGGAAGAAGTTAACTGTTAAAAAAAATTAGATTCACTTGGATATGTTTCAACATCTTCAAATTTCAACATATTGTAATTTAAATCTTGATTTGGATATCTGTAACGAAATGAAGAATCAGATAAATATATACTTTCTTGGTATTGTTTTTGATACATTTTTACAAAGATATTAAAAAAACAAATTCTGTTACCATCAACTTGGTTGTATTCTTTTGGAATAATAACTAGAAATAGGAAAAACATCCAAAAATGATGACAAAACAGCTCAATTGCTAACCATATGCCTATGCCCTGGACCATTTAAATGAAAATTTTCTGTTACCATCAACTTGGTTGTATTCTTTTGGAATAATAACTAGAAATAGGAAAAACATCTAAATACTATGTCAAAACAGCTCAATTGCTAACCACGTACCTATGTCCTGGACCATTTAAATGAAGGCGATTAGTGTCCCGTTTGTTATTTTAGACAGCCAACATTGCTACTTTCACTTTGGCAAATACAAAAATGGATTACCTCAAGGAAAATTAAAAAAAGTATTCATACATACAATCAAAAGTCAGAACTAAACCCTTAACTTCCTCAAGTAGTCTTAAATGATGCAAATTTTAATTAATGATATGCATATGAATAGACATACTCTGCCTTATCATGTTCCAAACTAAACCAGTTTTCAGATTGCCTATAAATTTGATAGTTTCTCATATTTAGTGTAAAACCCCAAAGTTAATATAATCCGAAATGACTAAAATACCCTCTAAATTTGAACTTTAAAGAACTTATAAATTATGTAAGTAACATCATGGTACTTAACATAAAATGATTATGACCTAAGCTAACTAATGGATTAAGCTACCAAATAAAAACCTTACACTATAATTTAATTTGTCACAAAATAAATAACTCTTTATACTTATGCCATACTAGTCGATTTTTATGTGTCCCATGCCTCACAATTTCGGCCCAAAATATGAAGAAATAATCATGCATTAGTGTTGTTTGACAACAAGCCCATAAGAAAAATAAATTCCTTCCTTATTAGGCCCAAATCAAGCACACGGTTTGTTATAGGGCTAGGTATACCGAAAATTGAAAAACCCTAGAAGCAGAAAAAAAAAAATAAAAAAATCGGCTATTATCCCTCTTTGCTTTCCCTCCTGTTTCGATCAAAGACATCAGCCAAGGAGTCGATTGTTGCTGCTTCCTTGGTGGTTCCATCGTGCATTGTTCCTAGATTCGTGATGTATTGATCGTGAGTTTGGAACCAAAACCCTAAAAACATGCTACAAAAAAAACGACCTACTACTGCTACTCTTTTTCCTCTCCTGTTCGATCCATCACAGCAGTAAAAAGAGGTACTTCGTGGTCTTTAATTGGTGTTTGGGTCTTGTGGTTCCCGGTGCGAAGTGGTACTCGATTGTGGGTTCTTTGGGCAGTCCTTTCGAAGGCTTCTTGATAGGGTAATCGGCTGGGATTTTGTTGTGATTCGATCCATAGTGTTTGTTCCTTCTCTTTGTTACGCAGCGAGGGTAACGTATCCATTCCTTGTTCAATTCGTTCTCTTCTTGTTCTATATTGTGTGTTCAATTTATATTTGTTGGTCTTGTCGAATTATATAACACATAAAATCATAAGTTAAGAATATGAAATATTGGCTATGAAAACCCTAGTATGAATTGAATGAGTATATGAATCTGAGATTAAATTAATATGAACATGTTAAAATATGTAAGGATCGACCTAAATATGTCATAAACTCGAAAATAACCATTTTGTGGCAAGATGTAATCATTTGTATATGAAAACCCTAAAAGATTACACAAGAAAATGAGAACTGCTACTGATCTGAAAATTGTCCGACTTTAATCGAATGTATCTAAATGATGTGAACGTGTTTTTGGGTGTTTTCAGAGTCTAAAACTAAGTTCAATGAAATAGCTATCTGGGAAAATTTATCTTGTAATTTTTAGAGGCCTGGAAGACTACTTTTTGATTTTTATAAAATTAAGTGTCTAATCGAATTCGTATGTCTGGAAAATTAGTCCAAGTTTATGATTTTTAATTTTCAAACTGTGTCGAATTAGAAGGTGTCCTTTGAACTGAGTCATATTCAATATGTCTAATAATAACTGCAATTTTTATAGATTTTTTTGAATTAATTTGAAGGGGTAACTAAGTACAAACTTTTTGAGTGTTTCATCAGATACGATTCTAGAACATGTTGTAAAAATGGATTTTTCATTTATATCTAGACAACTTAATAAAATCTGGAAAAATTATATAAAAAACTTAAGACATTGAGGAACGTGTGTGAATTTTTATAGATTTTATTTGGAAGTATTAATGTGATTCTTAAATTATTTGAAACGTGTTAAATTCGTATGTATAAAAGACTGTTACGGATTAAAAAGGTTTAAAAAGTGTTATGTGTTTATTTTCCAAAACTAAAGGGTTTAATTTGTCATTCTTTTAAAATTAAGGGACCTAACTTATGAAAACCTGTAACTTACAGTAATTACATTTTATACCCTAAACTTATAAGAATTTCATACTAATCCCTAAATTTGTGATAATTACTTAGTGAACCCTAAATTTATGAAAACTACTTTATGAACCCTAAACTTATGTAAATGACATTATGAACCTTAAAATACGAATATGGTCATCTTTAATACTTTAAATTGACATACGGGAATGTTAATAACTAAAGTTACTAAATTTGGAAACCTGCTAAAAATAGAAAGTTACTTAAAATGGAAAGACAAGCTAAAATAAGTAATTATGAACCAATTGTAATTCTCTTCTACTCCTTTAGGTGTGAAGAAGGAGAGGTCTTGATCCGTTTCGGTGCTTTCTATTTTCTTGTTCGTGTTTGCATTCGTAATAAGGTACAAATATTCTACCCTTTTTCAATAAGGGTGTTTTCCCTCTCATGACTCATTTATCTTGATTCGTTTTAAGATTCCCTAAGCCATTGCTATGTTTCCCCTACACTTTGGTTCGTTTGTTTGATTCATTTAGACCTTGATGTTCGATATGACCCTTTTTGCTTTGAGCCTCTATAATGATCCATCTGATATTCGTTCGTTACCTTGTGATGTTAGTATTCGAATCACATTCGAGGGTTCATTTGATTTTGGTAACTAGATGTGAAAACCTTTGTAAATATATCATGGAAATGTTTTGAGGAAAACTATTTTTTTTAAATGATGTTTATGAATGATGCAATACCATGTTTATATGGAATTTTACTAAACTTTTAAGAAAATTACTTTTAAAGACTACTTTTGTGAAAACCGTTATTAAAGATCATTTTTATGAAAATCATTTGATAAAGATCACTTTAAATGAACCATTTGATTTTGAACCTTCGATGATGACTTAGACTATTTGAACCTTTGCTTTGATATTGGGACTTTGACCATGATTCGATGACTTAGACTATTTGAACCTTTGCTAAGATTTGGACCTTTGACCTTTGACCCTTCAGTTTGATACCCGAGCCAAGTTCGTTTCCTAGCCATGAAGGTAACATGGCCGTGTCATTGATGCACCAATGGCATGACTCCAGTGTGTTCGAGTGATGTTACACACCGTCCCCATATTGTTCGTTGCATGCACATTATATTTATTATGGCCTATATTATTGTTCGGGGGGCGTATGGATGCATCCTAGGTTCGTGTTCGTATTAGTGGATTTGACATGATTTGATATTATATTATTGTTCGGTGACTGATGTATGGGTGCAATCCACGTCTTTCACAAGTTCGGGAGTTAGCTACTCCATTTGAAGAATGAGGACACCCCTCATATTATCTGATTATCTGAGAGGTCTCCCCTCTATATGATTATGAAGACATGGTTACTATATTTGGTTCGTGTTCGGGCTCGTGGTGGATTACTGACCTATCCTTTTCTTTTCTTACTTTGTACCTTTATCTATACCTTATGTTATTCCATTGCACTATATCATACATGTTCGTTTTCTTTTGCTTTCGTTTTCGTTTATATATATCTGTTCACTGGGCTTTTTAAGCTCAGCCGCATTTCTTTCCCTGCGGCAGGTTTTAGTTGGAAGCTGGGTATGAGTGAAGAGACTTTTGGACTTAGAAGACCTTGATAGTTATTCTGAAGTAGGGACTATTAGAAGGATTTGCATTTGCAGACTTAGTATTTAGCTTTTGTTTCCTTTGTAGCCTTGTATATTTAGTATTTCATTTGTAACCTTTGAGAACCCTTGTATTACTGTTGATGTACGCTTTGTTTTGATCTGATATGAAACCATTATTATGACATCTTTACCCTTATCGGGTTGGGGTGTTACAATTATGGTATCAGAGATACAGGCTGCGATTCGTAATACACTTACCCTTGGCCTGTGTAAGTTAGGACCACTAAGTTTTCCCTGTAGGCGCTCGTAAGACAACCTTTGAAAATTTGTTGTAAGATTTCCTTATAGTAATGTAAGTTTTGACCAGTGAGGAAGGGGTAGACTATAAGGCATTTGTTTAAGTATCATTGCTTCTGCATCACTCTGATTCGTGCCTCGCTTTTGGTTAGATCTTGTTGATATCACTTTTGGAAATTGAAAGCTTATGCTTTGCACCACCTAAAATTTGAACCTAATTAAATCTTGAAGGCATTGAGAATTGCATAGTAATTGTCTGACACTATTTGATCCTTATCTTCAGATTCCTTTTGTTAATCATTTTGATAAAGACCCGCGTTTCACTCTGATCCTTTTGTTAATCACTTTGATGCCTATTCGGGCATTCTGAGAATCTCCATAGCGATGACGTACTTGATACATTTTGTTATTTGTCTTTTGCTTTGATAAACGTCTATGAATCTTCCGACACTATTTGATTTCGTCTTACCCATCTCTGTCCCTAGTGTAACACCCCAACCCGACAAGGGTAAAGATGTCAGAAATACATGGTTTCATATCAGATACAAGCATTCAAGAAATAAAATAGCGGAAGCCTTAACATTAAAATCCAAAGGAAAATAAGTCAACACGACTTATATCAAGTGCAAGACAGAAATAACAAAGTACAAAACAGAATCCAAAATGCCCAAACAATGGCATAACAGAAATAATATCCAAATGGTCACACTAGAATGACAAGGTCTAAACTTCACACAAGTTGCTCTCATCCCAAGTTAAATCAAGTCAGGTCAAATATCAGGTCAAGTATCAGGTCATAAGGTTACAAGGTTTCAGGAGAACAGAAATCTTCTACGAGCCCAAAACATATCAAATCAAATCAAATCATATATCAGGGTGTATGGAGGGGTGACCTCAGCATACCAGGAACAGGGTGAGGGGATACCTCCAGGGGTTGGAGACGCGTTCTCCCAGGGTTGTGAAAGACGTGTATCGCACACACTCGTCAGTCACCAGGTAATACAAATAATACAAACAAATCAGGTCAGGTCTAGGATGCATCCATACGCCCCCGCAGGCCACAGGGTCTTCCTCTACGTAAAAAATCAAATCAGGTCGGGGACGGTGTAACCAAATCACTAGGGCTACACACTAGTCATGCCGGTGGTGCATCACAGACATGGACATGAAACCCTCATGCCTAGTGGATGGCTCGTAGTCTCAAACTGTGGGTCAAGGTCAAGTATCAAGTCTCGGGATCAAGTATCAGGTGTCAAGTCTCAGGTATCAAAAGTCAGGTATCATATCAGGGTTCATATCAGGATTCAAGACAGGAGATAAATGCAGGGTTCATTATCAGGAGGTCAATATCAGGAAGGTCAAATACTAGAAAGTCAATACCAGAAGGTTCATAATAGTTTATTAAAAGAAATCCTTTTTACATGGTTTTAATAAAATGATCGGTAGAACAGTTTTCATAATAAAAGTCTTTTAAGGAAATGTTCAAAACCTCTTCATATATAACTAAAAAGTAGTTATAAAATCCTATGAACCTTCAAGTACCCAAGGTCTTAATTATTCAGGTTACCAGGGGTGAACAAGTCATGTCAAGTATCGGAAGAAACATAGCAGGGTTCAAGTCAAAGGTTCAAGGCAAGAGTTCAAGTAAAGGCTCAAGTCAAAAGGTTCATATCAAATGTATCAAGGTTCAAGTTCAGGTTTATAACAAGGTTCAAGACAAAGGTTAAGGCAAAGGTTCAAATCTACGGTTCATAATACAAGGGAAACATAGCAATGAAGCAGGAATCAGAAATGAGACGAAGGCTCCTTACAAGAAGAGCAGAATATCTGTACCTTATTCAAATAGCAAGCACAAACACAAGAGTAGCTGACAGGGATCAAGATCACTCCCTCCTTGAACCTAAAGGAGTAGAAGACAGAAATACGAAAGGGGTTTCAGTTATCTTCCCATTATAAGTAACTTCTATTTTTAGTAACTTTCTTTTTTTAGCAGGTTTCCATAATTAGTAAGATTCAAGTGATATAGTTCAAGTCGAGTCTTTAATTAGCTCTCGTAGCTCAGCCGCATTTTCTTTTCATGCGGCAGGTATTTAAGCTAGGAGCTGGGTTTAGCTTGGGATGAGAGCAACTTGTGTGAAGTTTAGACCTTGTCATTCTAGTGTGACCATTTGGATATTATTTCCGTTATGCCATTGTTTGGGCATTTTAGATTCTGTTTTGTACTTTGTTATTTCTGTCTTGCACTTGATATAAGTCGTGTTGACTTATTTTCCTTTGTATTTTAATGTTAAGGCTTCCGCTATTTTATTTCTTGAATGCTTATATCTGATATGAAACCATGTATTTGTGACATCTTTGCCCTTGTCGGGTTGGGGTGTTACACCTAGGAGAAGTCTTATGGTGTTTACCACGAGTATAAGAATGTTTCCCTCTCACTTTTGAACGATAAGGTTTGCTTTGTTGATCCGTCTTTCCTTGGATGGTTAAATTCGATTTTATTCTGACAAGGAATTGGTTGATTGATCATTCAAATATTGATAACTATTCCCCTATGTCTCACCTTTGGCGTTTGAAACAATTTTGAACTCCCTACCATGATTACCGATTGTTAAACCCTTTGCTATCACTATTACTCTGGAGACTCGTGTGTTACTTTCGCGGCTATGAAGTTTTCCTAGAACCCATTTCGTACACCAATGAATGAATCGTATCTTGAGAGTTTTTTTGGCACCCTTAGTTTTCTGAATATGATTCGTGACTGAACCACCAAGTTTTCCACCGAAATGTGAAGTAAGATTTGACATGATACCGAGTGATTGTCTAGTCACCAAGCGAAGGTGTCTTTCAGATGTGTCCGAAATCATACCTGTTGAATTGAGCGACCGGGAAGAGCAGCAACCGAAGACCAGGAAGTAAGTTTGTTTAAGTGTATCTTCTGGGCGTGTGTTAGTTTCAATCGCGATAGAGAAGGATGGTGACTGGAGATAGCTGAACCGTATTACTGTTAGGAGCCAATATTCATCCACCCTGAAACGACTATGTATTTGTTTAATTTCGGAGCGCGAAGTTTCCTTCTGATAAATTGAAGTTATTCTTGAAATCACTTTTGTATTCGTAACGACTGCTATGACGGTTAGTGACGCTAATAGTATTAGCTAAAGCTGTGGCTGTTTCATGAATTTGATAAATAGTGTTTTCTCGTGAGTACTTGGGCAAATGGTCATTGTATGACTTAATAGTATGTTCGGAAACGAGGAAGAGCATGAAAATCATCTTTGCACTTTGCTAGGAAATTCGTCGACCGTTTGTGCATTATGAGAGATTGATATTTGTAAAGACAACGATGTTCTTATTTGAGGATACCTCTTTAAATTCCGCAAGTTTTGAAAACTATCACCAATTGGTCAAGACCGATAACAGAACGGAGAACTGAAACCTTTTGAACCTTGCAGAAGAATTCTGGAAGATATTTGCAACTGATGATACCATGGAGAAATTTCGTGAACAGAGAGAAACAACTTAGTTTGATTGAGAATGGATTTTTGGAAAAGTTGAAATAGAGATTAGCTTCCATATCTTCGGGCGGAACGAATTTTGGGGCATTCCAAAAAGAGACTCGATTATACTCCCTTACAGCACAGAAGGTTTTTCGTATGCATTAAGACAACTAGAAGCGCGTCAGAAGAAGTATTTCACTGCCTGACCTGGAGTTGACAACAATGGCGGCTACCCCGAAGAGTGAAGACATTCCTTACAAGGTAGAAGTGTTGGCGACGCAGAGGATCTAGTCAAGATGGCGAACATGGAACTGATGAAGACGTACAGTCTCACTTCCCTATTCATCTTGGTTGTACTAAGATGAATTGAGAACGGAAGCAAACTGGATGATGAAGGAATTTAAAGAGCATGCTAGGAATTCACATTACTCTATCACATTCCAAGAAGAAATGCAGGAGGCTCGACGAACCAAACACAAGTTCCCGATTTTGGTTTCACTTCCCGATTGATGGACAGACGAAGATAGGTTAACCGGACTTGAGGAGATTGGATGTGTTGAATGAACGGATTTTGAAATAGACCCTTTATGTTTGGAAGAATTGATTCTATGAAGGCCGAAGATTTTGGCGACTAACTTTCATTTTCGTTGACCCTCTTAAGTTTCATTATATCGTAATAAGATCCTCTTATGATTTAAGTTCCCTAGAAGCATTTCAGTTCGTGCTCATCTTTTCTTTGTATGTTCGGTGATGACTTTGTTTTGAGAGATTTTGGCGCATTGTGGAAGATATGATGCTTGTGACGGCGTACCTCACTTCTGCTAGGCAATCTGGGATTTTGGATACTCTTGCGAATAGTTTTGTTTTTCCTCTTGACTATGGCATTTGATTTTGTTGACCTCTGAGACTGTAGAAGTACTAGGTGGATTAAGATAGGTGGTTTTGATTTCGACTTGAGATAAAGTATGACCATCATGAGGGCATATTTATATGATGCCGGTATTATGACGTCTGGCCAACGTGATAATACTTACATCATATAACGTGCACTTGTTGTGGGCATAGGATATCTTGGGGAGTACCTAAGAAGTTAGAATTTGAAATTCCGTGATTAGTGAGACTTTAGGTTCATTCTACCTATGCGTATACTCTACCTTCGTTCGTTAAATATCTGGATGAGTTTTGGACTCTCGTTTTGCATTTTGTTGACCTCAGTTATAAATCTTGAACTCCCTTTAGAACTCCCTACTGTTGACACAGTTAATTCGATTTGAAATCTTGTTCGTATTCTGTATGAGCTTTCTAAAGATTCTCCTATCGTCCATTTTATGTTGCATGGACCTTTTGATCAGAAATCAACTTATTTTGTCTCCTTTTGAGAAATTTGAACCCACCTCGTTTTCATTTGAGTCATGAGAAACTATTTGGTCTGAAGATCTTTTTGGAAGAATCTCCTCGGGCGTGAGAATGTTGGTGATGATCTTTTGCGACTTGCTACGACTTCGTTTAACTTTGCGACTTCAATTTTCGAGGACGAAAATTTCTTTTTAAGAGGGGAAGAGTTGTAAAACCCCAAAGTTAATATAATCCGAAATGACTAAAATACCCTCTAAATTTGAACTTTAAAGAACTTATAAATTATGTAAGTAACATCATGGTTGTGGAACGGTTTTGTTCGTTGAGATATTTATGTATTGAATGTGTTTAGCATGCGGAATCTACTACAACACACTTAAAAGAACACAAGGTGGTGAGTTTAAGTAAACGTGAGAATGCAATGAACAAAGAACACAACTTTGGTTAACACAAAACGATTCAATATTATTGATGAAATAATACGGATGATCTAAATATCACCGGGATTACAAAGTAATCTTGAATCTAAGATTGTAAAAGGATTTGTGAATTGAGTAACTAAGTTACTTGAGAGATAGTTTTGTTTTGGTTAATATTTTGTAAAGATGCATGCATGAAGTGTGACTAAGGTATCCTTTTATAAGATAAGGACCCTTATTACAAAGTAAATCAAGTGGTAGAATATAATACTATACTTTGACTATATTAGCGCCTACAATTAAATACAACTACCAATGTACAACTCTGATAATATTCTTCTGTACACCACAGAAGACTAAACTACTTCTACATAACGTATAACAATGTACAAAGACTAATAATTCAACTAAATATCTATTACAAAATATCTAATCGACTTGACATAAGCTTGACAGGCTCTTCATCAACTAGCAGTACCTTCTACCCAGAAGGTACTGGTAGAACATCTTCATACACTTCAAAATCAACTAGCAGGCTCTTTAACATCTTTGGCAGGCTCTTTGACTTTGAACATTTTATTCCCAACAATCCTCCCCTAAACTTGTTATTTCCATTAAAATACACAAGTTTCTGATGAATAAAATACATACCTTGAGGATTTGAGAGAACTCTTCCAAAAACCTTCACTCTCTGTTCTTCCTTTTTCTTTCATATTGCTCAGATATGCTCCTCAGCAAACTCTGAACAATTTCTGAGTTCTCATCATCTTTGTCACATCTTAATCTCTTGGAGATCATAGTTTTAAGCACTTCATAACTAAGTGGATACTCTTTCTCAGCCAACATAAAGAGTTCTATCCCACTTTGTGTGAAAAGGTGATGAATATTGCTATGGCTTAGAAATTCCCTAGTTGTTGAAGGATCATAATAGGGAAATTTCCAATGAACATCTTTGGGTTCAGGATCAAACATCCTATTGAATTCTACCCATAGTTCCTGTTCCTTAGCATCTGAACTAGAAGTTATGTCTAGCCTAATCTGCACTAGATTCCACAATTCTTCCAAGTCTGCTCTGTCACATGCTCTAACTAAATTTTCAAAATTCTTAAAGATAGCAAACTGTCCCCCAACCCTTGTTATTTTCCATGATTTTCCTAATCTATCATGGTTGATCTCCCAATCAATAATAGGTCGTCTACAGCTAATTGGATCAGCATGTATGATAGTAGGCAAAGTAATCAACATTTTACTTACTTGCTTTGTGTCCAATTTTGCTACTTCTTTCTTCTGAGCATCCTTCTTCTTCATTGAGGGGTGTACATCAGATGGAACTTTGTAGTAAAGACTTTTGTAGGCTTGAAGATACAAGAAGAAGATTTCATCAGCAGATTTCTTCTTTAGTTGATAATCAGTCCAATTTTCCTGATTTTTCAGAAATTTCTTCATAAAAATTGCTTGATCTTTCTTAGATTGGCCCACCTTAAAACCTCTTTTCTGACTTTCCTTCATCTTTTCAAAAATGTCAGCCAAAACTGCTTCTTTGTACTTCTTGTTGATGAAAGATTCAAGTGCTTCTGTTTTCTCATCAGCATTGAGATTCTTGTCATTTACTATAATTGCTGCTTGACCTCTCACAATTGGATCATTATTGATAATCCATAGCATCTGAGCATCAAAGGTTTCTTGAGCAATTTGAGTATCAAGAAGAGTCTGAGCAGCATCTTCAGCATCTTTCTGCTCTTTCATTACTTCAAGCATTCTTGAAGCTTCAATAGCTCTTAGCTCTTCTTCATGAACTCTTTTGGCCTCTTCTTCTCCTAAAGCCATCTGAATTTGCTGAGTTCTTTTCAACTTCTTGGACTTTGGCTCATCTTCAATCATAATGCTTTTGCCCTTATCCTTTGGAGTTGAATCTTGTGATGGAGCAGAAGATTGCTCATCAGCAACTAAATCCCTCTTTCTCTTGTACACTCTCTCAACAGACCCTTTATACCCCATAGCCAATAGCCTTTCTATCCTAGCAGGCTCTTCTTCTGGCCTAGCAGGCTCTTGCCCTGCTCCAACAGGCTCTTCATCATAAACTTGAGTTCCTTCATGGAATTCAAATTGAGCCTCTTCCTCATCTTCAGAACTATCCTTCCTCCCCTTTTTGGAAGAGTGACCTATCCTATCAGCATCTGACTTTGAAGAACTTGATAAAACAACCCTTGTAGATCTTTTACCCTTTAACTTCTTCATTTCACCCTCCAATTTCTTTACCCTCTTGACCAATTTGATGTTGATCTCAGAAAACTTCTTGCTTTGACTTTTAAGAGCATTCTCTAAGAACTTCACCTTGTCTTTCAGTTCTTGCATTGTCTGAGGTGATTGGGTTTGTGATACATGATGTGATGATGTTGGTGGTGTTGCTGATGGTACTGGAGATGGTATTGGTGATGTTTGATGTGTTGGTGAAATGTAACCATGTGAAGAACTAGATGATTGTGTTTCAGCTGATGGTGTTGGTTCTTCTTGATTTTGTGGTAACATTTCATCAAATAGTGGAATATCTTCCCCTCTAAAACCAATTCTCATATTTGAAAATACTTTGTGAGAAAGTTTTGGTGTGTCATAAATTGAGTCTGTGGGAAGTAACAAATGTTTTAATTTTCCAATGATGCATCCAATAAATCTTGGATACATCAAAAACTTTGTTTCACTTTTCACATTTTTAATCAACCCTTCAAAAATATGTTTTGAAAAATTGTATTTTCTGTTTGTAGCTAAGCAAATGAGAGCAGAAGCCATGTTTCCACTAAATTGCTCCCAAGAGGTTTTCTTCTGGCTCAAACAGTGAAGGATTGTGTGAATCAAAAATCTCCATTGTGGAGTAAGATGCTTTTTCAGAAAAGTGAGTTTGTTAGACTCAGCATGATACCCCATTCTTTGTAAATTTTCAAAAATCTCAGTATCTGGTAACTGACTAATACCATCAGAATCATCCAAATGAAGATGTCTTCTTATGGATGACTCAGTAAGAGTCAAATGTTTACCATCCACTTTGGCCTTAATTTTTTGTTCCCCATTTTCAGAAGTTACAATTTTAGCTGTTTTCCAAAATTGTGTAATTTGGGTTTCATAAATAGTGGGATTGACTAGCAAAGCAAACCTGATATAGGAGTTGTTTAAAAAGTCCACTACTTGATGAAATGAGGCATTATCCTCTGACTTCTCCAAAAATGCTAACTGATTGTGACGTTGGACAAAGTTTAGAACAACTGTGGAAGCCATAATGAAAATTTTGAATATGATGGTGGGATTGGTTGATAGTACTGGTAGAAGATGAAAGGTGTATGTGAATTATGATAATGACTGATGAAAGAAGATATGAGAGAATTACTTTTAACCGACAATAAGGAAGATTATAATAAGTAATTGAAAAGGCGGTTAAAAAGATCTTTTATATGTGAAATATAATATAATATAATCGTCAGTAATTTACATAACTACCCCAACGGCTAATTTTAACTACCAGGCCCAACGGCTAAAACTTTTTCTGACAGGCTCAACGGCTATCTAGCAGTACCTTTGTACTCTAGCAGTACTAATTTTTGAACTACCAGTACCTTTGAAAGTTTTATAAAAATCCCTTATAGTTTTTAGCAAACTACCAGCTATCAACGGATTTGAGTTGTCTTTACCAAAAGCCGTTTGCTTAAGGACTAGCTAACTATTTACAATTAAGTATGGTTAGTTAACAACCATATAGTTTTTGGTAAACTATCAACCATCAACGGATTTGATTTGTCTTTACCAAAAGCCGTTTGCTTAAGGACTAGCCAACTCTTAAGTTTGTAAAAACTTGGTGAGCTGAATACCAAAAGCCATATTGACCTAAAGATGGTGCAATTTCCTTGGATGGAGGAAATTTAAAAAGGCAATGATACTGTGTATCTTGGATGATTGGTTCAACAAGTGAAATCATCTAATGTCATGCCTTTGAGTTGAAACTTTCCTTAGTTTTATCTAGATAGAACTTTCTCCTTGAGAAATGCTTCATCCCTTCTAGATATGTGATCTAACTCTCTCTTTTTCAACTTTGCATCGTCTTGTATGCTCTTGTCTTTCCTTTCATAAATTGGTTTTTCTTCCATTCTGGGCTATTAATTCCTCCCCTGAGATTGTTATCTCTCCTGAAATGAATATAACTTTTGTTGCTCCTTTTTGTTTGGAAGAACTCTTGTTTTGTTATCAACCTGAAATGTGTTAGTTGCAAACCAAAAGAACAAAGTGCAAAGCACTTGATCTATAGCATTTTAAACATTCAAGCCTTTATATGAACAAAACATAGTAATTTTATATCAGCAGGACCAATTATGAACTAACAGGACCTTTTGACTAACTAGCAGTACCATGTTTAAAAGCCAATACCAGTTAATTTTATGAACAAAAACACATATTTTTCAAAGATTTATCATTCCAATACCTCCTACAAGATATTTGAATCTACCTAAATCAAAAGCTTTGGTGAGAAGGTCTGCATAATTCTTTTCAGAATCAATTTTAGCTACTTGAATTAACCTTTTCTCATTGCAATCCCTTATGAAATGGTGTCTGATTTCAATATGTTTTGTTTTTGAGTGTTGAACTGGGTTTTTAATGATACAAATAGTACTGCTATTGTCAATATAAATAATGGTGTTAAGAAAATTGTACCCATAGTCAAGCATTTGATTTTGGATCCAAAGAACTTGCCCACAACAACTTGCACCAGCAACATATTCTGCCTCAGTTGTAGAATTGGCCACCATTGTTTGTTTCTTGCATTGCCAAGAGATTAGTCTGCAACCAAGAAATTGACATCCACCAGTTGTGGATTTTCTGTCTAGAGTTGCACCAGCATAGTCACTATCCGAATAAGCCATCAATTCAAAAGATGATTCCCTTGGATACCAAAGACCCAACCTAGGTTGACCCTTAAGATATCTAAAGATTCTTTTGACTGCTGTGAGATGAGAGATTTTGGGATGTATTTGAAACCTTGCACACACACATACTGAGAACATGATATCTGGTCTTGATGATGTAAGATACATCAAAGACCCAATCATAGATCTATAATTGTGCAAATCCATATCTTCTCCTTCAGCATCCTTGAGTAGCCCTTTGTCTGGATCCATTGGTGTACTTGCAACCTTAGAATCAGCAAAATTAAATTTCCTTAGGATCTCTGCTACATACTTATCTTGGCTGATAAATATGCCTTCTTTGGATTGTTTCACTTGGAGACCCAAAAAGAAAGTAAGTTCCCCCATGGAACTCATTTCAAACTTACTATGCATAAGTTTTTCAAATTCTACACACAAGTCTTGGTTTGTTGATCCAAAGATTATGTCATCAACATAAATCTGCACTAGCAAGATGTCTTTCTTTGTTCTTTTGATGAACAAAGTTGGATCAATCTTGCCTCTTTGGAATCCACTTTCTAGTAGAAAACAAGCCAATGTTTCATACCATGCCCTAGGAGCTTGGTGTAGGCCATACAAAGCTTTGGTAACCTTATAAACCTTGTCTGGATACTCTGCATCAATGAAGCCTGGAGGTTGAGATACATATACTGGTTCTTCAATTTCACCATATAAAAATGCACTCTTAACATCCATTTGATAGACAGTGAAGCCTATGAATGAAGCATAGGCCAAGAAAAGCCTAATTGCTTCAAGTCTTGCAACTGGAGCAAACACTTCTTCATAATCTACCCCTTCTTCTTGAGTATATCCTTGTGCTACCAATCTAGCCTTGTTTCTGATCACTATACCCCTTTCATCTTTCTTGTTTCTGAACACCCATTTGGTTCCAATTGCCCTATGACCTTTGGGTAAATCAACCAATATCCAAACCTTCTGAATCTTGAATTGGAGAAGCTCTTCTTGCATTGCTTCTACCCAACTTGCATCATCTAAAGCTTTGTTTATGTTTTTGGGTTCAGCCTGAGATAGAAAACATGAAAACAGGCATATATTGGAAGTATCATTATTCTTTTCTTCATAAATAGAGGAGATAAACCCTTCTTCATCTGAAGATAAGACTTGAGATAACCGACTTGAGATCTTGTTTTAACACCAGAATTTATGCTTCCAATCACATCATCAGTTGAGTGATCTTTGAGAATTCTAGTGTTTGGTGTTTTAGGAACTTCATAGGTAGATGGAAGATTGCTAATCCCCACCTCTTCTTGGAAAGAATCATCTATTTGAACATTCAATGGCTCAGCAGTATCAATACATGAACTAGCAGGACCATCTGGTGAACTAGCAGTACCATTTTTCCATACTATTTAAGGTAATAACGGTAATAGGAGGTGACGCCGTCACCTCGCCGCGGCTAGGGTTCCCGGATGGTCTTCCTGACGCCGTCCTTCTTTAATCCTCCAAAATCCACTCTGACGCGTCAAGGGTTGACGCCGTCACAATTGTGCTTGACGCCGTCTCTCTTTAACTTAAACCGTGACAGCCTTGATCACCTTAAAGGGTGACGCCGTCAGACTTCCTTTGTAAAACTTTCTGGGGCGTCACGTGTATTTTTCATATCCACCTCTTTTGCCAAGCCGTGACGCCGTCAGGAGCAATCCTTGACGCCGTCACGTGTACTTTTCCAGCAGCTTTGGAGACTTTGTCGTTTTCTTCACTTTTATGCTCCAAAAACGTCCAAAATGCTTCCTTTTCCAGATTTCTTCTCCAAAGTACCTAAAATGACAAAAGGAACGATTTAGGGCAATATTTGATCAAATAAATACGATTTAGGGCTTAAATGACCCCTTAAAAGCGGTACACTTTTCGCTTCATCAGAAAGTATTCAAATAAAGCGATAAATAAACGAGAAAACTACATCATAACAATAACAATTTCATAACAAGACTAACACATAAAGTGTTTAGCCAAACATACAGAAAATTAACCCAACAATTGTAAAACCCTAAATTTTGAATTCCTAATTTTGCGTCTAATTTTTTTTAATTTTCCAAAGTTATGAATACGATTAATTAAAAACATAAACTATACGTTATAAATAAATAAAACAATTAATAAAATTAACCTAAGATATGCCCAATATATATATGTATTACAAAAAAATAAAACTTTCCTAAACTTAAGGTCCATCACACATTTGTTAAGTCTTATAACAACCAATTTGTTTTCTTACATTCAATCCCGTAAATTCAGCCTAATAATTATCAGTCATAACCGATTAGAATCAAGAGCAATCAATACTAATATTATGCCATTTAAACCCTACCTAAATTAGAGGCACGCTCCCTTCCCTATTCCCTTGTATCACACGTTTTTTTTGTCCTGCTCCCATTCATTCGAAGCAAATAATACACACACATGAAAAGTCTGCTATTTTTTTTTCTCTTCCAAAGTCCAAATATTCGATGGTGGCTGCTGTGGTGCGTGATTGAGGTGATCAAGATCCATAGAGGCTCGTTATTTTGTTGCATTCGACATGGGTTTGTGGTGTTGATTCGTTTTTCCTTTGACAGTTGCGTTAAGGTATTCTCATAACCTATCTATATGACTTAACCTAACTAATCAAATCATGTTCTTTTCGTTCATATACATTTGTTTGGCTGCTGTCGTATTAACCTAATAAGATTAAGAGATAACAATCTTGAACCTGTTAATACAAGTCGAATTGCATGTTCTTCCTATTTTCTGTTTGACCCATATTAACCCCCTAAAGTACCAGTAAAACCAACCCTCATCTTGCTCTAAGCTTTATGTCTAATCTGATCTAGGTAACAGTTAACAAGTCGTGACTTGTCTCGTCAACGCATACGGGTTAAGCCTTGTTCGTTTCATGTCGACTTATACATAGAACGTGTGTCGGTTACAAATTGAATCGCTATCTATAAACATGTGCACGTAAAGGTCTGGTTAAAAGAACGAGTCGCATAGCTAAGTATTGTGGTGTCGCCTTACTGCTAGTGTCTAGTGGGTTTTGTGTGGGTCGCATATGGTTAGCGGGATTGTAGGGATTGGTGGTGTTGTTTTACGTTTTGGTCGAGAATGGTAAATTTGTGTTTGTGTATACGTGTAAATAAGATTCGAAGGGGATGTGGTGTTTGGTGTTGTGGTTCATTAACCTGGCATATGATCTGGTTTGAATTCGTTAACTAGTTTCATGAGTTGAATGAATAACAACATAAACAAACTCTTAAAAGTGACTACAACCTGGGAATAAACAACACGAAAATAAGTGCATGCATGTTGTTACGTGGGTAATAGTTAGATATGTGTTATAGTAGGTGAAATGAGTATGTAATCATATATGGGTGTGTTATGTTCGAGCTTTGTGTCATCAATATGCATATATAATAAGTGTGTCAAGTAAACAATTGTGACTATTGGGTTGAGGTGTGTAGCTTTTGGATGTCGCATGCTGCTGACATGTGTGTCGACCTTAATATTAATAGGAGACACACCCTAAAATACTTTTGAAACACTCCTATAGCATTTGTTGAAACGAGGCTAATAAAACAAGAAACCTTAGATATATATATATATACTTCGTATGTCTTAAGTGAACATGGGGAATACGTGGTGTTTTAATCAAGTGCTCATGTTTGTTTAAATCGTGTGTAAAGAAACTCTAGTGGCGACTCGTTATCGTGCCCTAACCAATGCATTAATGATACTATTAATGAATTTGAAAATGAAGGTGTGAAATTTAGTATGTGTATCGTTCTTTGTTCGTTAATTATTTGTGAAACCCTAAATGGTCATTTAATATGGGTAATTAATTCGACACGTTTAAACCTAACCATAATTCAGATATATAAACACTAAAACCTAATTAATGCTTTGGAAACCCTAATTTGATTAATTACAGAAACTTACCATATTTGGAAAGCTACTAAAAATGGAAAGTTACTTAAAATGGAAGGACAAGCTAAAATGAGTATTTCTCTTCTACTCCTCTAGGTGTGAAGAAGAAGGTTTTGATCCGCTTCTGTGTCTTCTATTTCTTGTTCGTATGTGCATTCGTGACAAGGTACAGATATTCTGACCTTCTCTGTAAGGTTTCCTATGATTCTTTGCTGATCTGTTAAATCTCTGATTTGATACTCTGTTACGATCCTTTGCTATGACACCTTTGCTTCGACCTTTGATCTCTGATTTTGGACCTATGATATGAAGACCTTTTTGATATGAGATGGAAATGTTTTAAGTAAAGTATTTTGAAAGGGTTTTTCAAGCATGATATATTGACTTTAAGAAAACTATTTTTGAAGTTCGTTTTATGAAAACTATTTGAAAGATCATTTATGAAAACTATTTTGAATGATTGTTTTAAATGAACCTTAAGAGAAAACCTTTTGAAAAGTATTTTTGATATTGAACCTTTTGAAGATTTGACCATCTGATACTTTGACCCTTTTGGATATTGACCTGGGATATTTGATCTTCTGATATGAACCTTCTGATATGACCTTTCTGATGTGACACTCTGATTATGATATGAACCTATGACCTGGACCTTTGACTCCCAGTTTGATACTACGAGCCAAAATATGTTTCCTAGCCATGAAGGTAACATGGCCGTGTCATTGATGCACCAATGGCATGACTAGTGTGTAGCCCTAGTGATTTGGTTACACCGTCCCCATTATGATATGATATGAGCTCACTATGATATGTTTTGATATGGCCAATATGATTTGTTTGGGGGGCGAATGGATGCATCCTAGATATGTTCTGATATGATATGTTTTGATATGATATGATATGGTGACTGGGGCTGGGTGCAATCCACTCCTTTCACAAAATATGGGAGCTAGCTACTCCACCTGAAGAATGAGGACACCCCTCATATTATCTGATTATCTGAGAGGTCTCCCCTCTATATGATTATGAAGATATGATATGATATGATATGTGATATGTTATGATATGGGCTCGTGGTGGATGACTGTCCTAAACCTCACTCTTTATTTCCTTTTCTTATATCTCATTCATTATGATATGTCTGTTCATATTCCATTTGATTTTGGTTTCCGTTTATTATATATCTGTTCACTGGGCTTTTTAAGCTCAGCCGCATTTCTTTTCCTGCGGCAGGTTTTAGTAGGAAGCCAGGAGCTTGGGTTTGCTTTGGGATGAGAGATTAGCTTTTGAAGACGATACCTTAGTTTTAGTATTCATTTATGTATGACTACGTAGATTTGGTATATTTTCTTTGTAATATTGTAAACCATTTGTATTATGTAAGTCGTATGTTATGCTTGCCTTTGATATGTCACCATTTTCGTGACACTTCTACCCTTGCCGGGTTGGGGTGTTACATACAGAAAATTAACCCAACAATGCTCCTTTTGGCCTTCAATGAATAAAACATGAATTGAATTAGACAAAATGTTTGATACAAATTGCTTGATGTAGAGCTAATAATGATGATGATTGCACGAGAATTCTCCCTTGGAAAGTGGTTGATTGCTGCTAGAAAATACTCTGAGATGGTGGCCTAATCGCCCCTTAAAAGGGAGGAAAAGAGATATGTTAAAATGCAGAATTAGGTCTGGTATTTATAGCCTCGACAATGTTACGGCGTAACCTCTAGGGTTAGCTACGCCGTAACCTTTGAATCTTGGACGATCTTATCCTCAGTGGTGTTACTACGGCATAACCTAAAGATAGGTTATGATCGTAACTTGCTCGTACACCACTCTACGCCGTAACCACATTATTGGATACGTCGTAACAATCTTGGACCACGAAATTGTTAGACCCGTATCCCGGTTACGAGTAGGCCCCACCTTAGATGGAATATGCTAAGACATTATGTGATTTGTTGGTCAACAAGTTACGTGGAAGTCAATCACGGTAGTCAATTAATAGTCAAAGTATGGCTAATTTAGTAATATAAGGTATGATGCATAAATTAGAGGGACCTAAGTTGCCAAGGGCTAAATGTGTTATAAGTTAGTTGTAGTTAAAATAGAAGGAATGAGACTGGGGGGACTAATTATGTCAAAGGGCCAAAGTGCCACCTAACTAGCTATATCTAGCTTGTTCTAGATAAGTCTTGCATTATTGAGAGGGTGTGAAAGGCCGGTTTTAGAGAGAAAGAAAAGAGAGGGAAATAGCTAAATGATGATCCAAGAAGATATAGGTGAAGATCAAGTATTGGTAGCCTTCATTAGTGATAATCATCACATGGTTTGATTTGTTATAGAAGATTGATGATGATGATGGATGATAGTGGTGATGGTGATGACTTTGATGTTGTTAGCTTGGACTAAGGTAAGTAACTCTCCCTAAAACATGTGTTATGTATGTATTTATCATGTATGTATTGTGGTTGTGTAAGAGCATAGGAGTTGGACTTAGAATGGTTATAAGCTAAGTATGGATGGCTAGTGGTTTGTGGCTAAGGGTATGTAGCTTGTTGGATTTGGACTAATTAAGGTATGTAGTAGTTATGGTTGTTGTGATTGATAATGGTTATGATATCAGAATATGTGTGATATGGTTTGGATGTTGTAGCTTAGAAGCTTGTGATGTGGTTATGATGCTTTTGTGAAAGTATGTGTATGATATATGTTTTATGTCAGGTTACTTACTAAGTGTAAGCTTATTCTTTTAGTTGTTAATGTTTTGTAGGTTCATGTGCGGCGGAAGAAAGGTTTATGGGTCATAGCATAAGGATTGGGAAGTGGATTTGGAAGATATTAAGTATTAGGAGCTATGTAGAATACCGAGCTCGAGACAAGGTTGTGCCCCCGAGAGTCTTTCTTATGGTTTGTATAATATGTGTCGAGGTCGTTGTAAAGTTTGGGTGGATAATGGTGTGTCTAAGTGTGTTAAATGGTTTACGGTCAATGTTTAAAGGGGTGTTTGGTTTAAGTGTGTTTGTACCCATTTTGGGTTATAAACGGGTTAAGTGTCGTTGGAACGTGTTTGATATGTTAAATAAATGAAGTCGGTCAAGTTTGGTGTAAAACGGAAGTCGTATGGGTTGTTTATAGCGAAAACGGGATGAAAACGAAGTATTTTTGGAAAGTTGCAGGCCCTGGCCGGAGGTTTGGAAGCCAAACCCACGGCCTGGGATGATTTGGGAAACCCCCCAAATGACCAGAAGGTCTGGGCTGCCCGGTTTGGGTGTTGGCCGGCGGCCTGGGCCTAGTTCCAGGTTTTGTCGATTTTCAAAAATTCATATCTTTTAATCCGTAATTCGTCACGGGTCGTACCACCTATCGTTTCGAAGGTAATTGAATGTACTTTCATTTAAAAATAGTCTCAAGGGCTGAATGGTTATAGATTTTTTTCAGATGTCAAAAGAGTGTCCGTATGTTCATGAAAGTCAAGTGTTTTTGCGTAAAAAGTTTTAAATTTTAGTCTAAACGGGCACGGGGCGTTACAGAAATTCTTCTAAGTGTTGAAGGCAATTCTACGGCGTAACCTCAAAGTAAGTTACGATTAAGAAACTTCTCGTACCCACATCCATGCCATAACTCATGAAGCAGTTGCGTCGTAACTTCTTGGTCAGCGTTGACTTCAGTCTTCAGTGTAATTTGTTGTTACGGCGTAAGTTGAGAGATGATTTACGCCGTAACTAGTGTCCGTTCAGCATAGTTTAGAATATTTACATTGATAAGCTTCCAAATCCGCGTCTCTACATTCCAATGCTCATTTTTATCCTGAAAGTGAAATATAAAAAATTAAGAGTATATATCCTAATAAAATGACATAATAGATGAGCATATTAGAGGGAAATTGACACTAAAATATCATAACTATATGATGTCATCAAATATCCTCCACTTGAACTCTACTTGCCCTCAAGTAGACCTTTTTAGAATCATTTTCAAAAAGATATCTCCCAAGAGATTGGAAAATATGAATTTAAAAACTTCCTATGCTAGAATTTATCAAAGCCGAACACCTCACGAAATGGGAACAAACACTCATACTCTCTCTAATCTAAGTGTTAATTTAGGGGTGATCACTCAACGCACAGTCATAGTATGTATTCTATCATAGGCTTGACGGTTACACAAATCTCCACCACTAGAGCTAAGGTCAAAACAATCTTTGAAGGCAATATTGGGTGAACAATAAATAAGGCTAGGGTGTAGTGTTGTTACTAACATACTACGGCGAAGGTGACAAAGCCCATCGATACATGACCGGAACGCTGGCCAAGACACCAATGACCGCTAAAATCCCTCACCTAAGCATGATTCACAACTAAAGGGTAGGATAAGACATGAGATACAAATAAATGGTGAAAAATGAAAAATAAAAGCAAATAGTCTTAGCCTATAACCAAGTCGTCACCGCCCGTTGTTCATCCAAACTTCAAGATTCAAGACGCACAAGCCGGATCATAATGTAACAAGTAAGTGTGCCATTAGCGGACGTCATGATGGGCACAATACTCGGTCTTCATGTTGGTGTATATATGCCACCAACTCATTTCTTCAAATGTGATTGAAGTGGCCTCCTCGATACTAATCCATTAAGCTTATAACTTGGTACTTTACAACGTTGCACCATTATTACTACTATTTACATACAGAAATTCACATTTTTTTTACATCAAAACTAAATACAAGAATAATAACATCCCCCCACTTGAGATGAATCATAATATAGAAAATTTGGGGGGTCTTCAATGATCTTCAAAAATATGTCTTTTACGCAGGCGTGACTCCCGAATCTTTCTACTCGAACCTTAAACTTGAGCAAACGGCGACTTCCCAATCATGAGCTAAGACTACACGGTAGGCTAAGGCGAATAGGTGTATGGAAACAATATTGATAAGGGTATGAAACGAAAGAATGGCTCGGAAGGGTGTATCTAGGGGTATCTTGCACTAAAAGTGAGTGCAACAAAAGGGTTTTAACACAGGGGTCGAAGAGTCGAGGCGACTAATTGATAAACGCACACAATTATATACACATATGGCTATTTGGGTGTTAATCCTAAAATATTGCCTTCTCGAATAGTCTCTTCCAAATTTATCAAGTAAACTCGACACACTACTCGTCTATGGTCTCGAAATGATGTAAAGGCCAAGTTCTAAAGTTTACATACTACCGGCACACTCAATATTTGGTGGATTTGGGGTAAATAAGGGGAAACTGAAAGGCTAAATCTCACCATGGAAATCAAGGGTTATAGTGTGCTCGGCTAAGGTCTATTCTAGTTAGGTTAAGAAAAACATGTCAAAATTTTAAAAATGGCATAATTTTTCAAAATAAACTAGAAAAAATGAGGCAAATAAAATTCAAGTTATAATTCTACTCCCGTCCCCCACTTAAATTGTACAAAGTCCCTTTTGTACGCAAATAAGCAATAATAATAAATGAGAAAGGTAGAATTTAGTACGAGAACTTCCCTGAAATTTTGCTCTTGAAAATGATAGAAGGATCATGATTGAGAAAACGTGCCTTCGCTTCGCCTAAAGAGCAAACTTCAAATCCCTGAAATCACGCAACTACCCAAAAGCATAAATCTAAAAAATAAAAAGAAATAAAACACAAAATAAAATCCTAACTCACTTTCGTAGGAATCACGGTTGCATTTAGCATATGCAACAAGCCTTTTAAACCACTCGGTGTCCCGAGTGGACGAGTGAAGTCTCGTGAGGACTTACAGGGAACACACCCACAAAGTTCATTTAAAAACTAAAAATATACAAAATTGGTGATTTGTTTTTGAGAATGGTTTGATACAGGAAGAAGTTACGGCGTAACTACATCAAATAAGTTACACCGTAAATAAAGTGACCTGACAATTAGCGTGTGATGGCAAATAGTTACGGCGTAACCGCAACGATGAAGTTACGCCGTATAAAGTTTCTGATGTGACTCTCAGAGAACTCGACTTCTTTAGACTACAAGGAGGTCCCTCCAGCACTTCTCCTGTATTTCTTCGTTGTAGAAACCTGTAAAAATGATGCACAAAAATACAAAGCATAAAATCCTAATAAAATCTAAAGCTAAAATAAAAAGATAGGCATGGGGTGCCTCCCACGAAGCGCTTATTTTTGTTCGAGTCATGAGCTTGACTCCACCTTTATTTATGGAGTAAAAAGGTGTTCATCCCCTCACTTGAAATCAAGTGTGGGTGAAAATAGCAATAAACGCTATAAGGGTGTGAATTTGCTATGGTATAGGGAAATGATGAATTGGGATTATACCTAGCAAGAGATGTCATTTCCCTTGTTTCCTTACCTGATTTTGTTGATGATTTGGAAGATTGGTTCATTCCGTGTCATTGTTGACTAACTGGCTTCGATGCCACATTCGTTTCTGCAACGGCCATGTGTACCCTTATGTCAGTTGAGAATGAAAAAGGGTCTTTTGAAAGCATTTGCTCGAGATCCTTTACATCCTTTGTAGGGTCACATTCGGCTTCCTCGTCGATCGCGGTAATATCCAAGAGCTCATCTTCGAATTCCTTTAAAAGTTCATCCAAAATCGGGTTGGTAGTTGGTGCCACATGCCCAACATCGGGAGGTGTGATATGTGAGGTTAAAGGTTGCATCTCGCCATTCACAGTTTCGACAACCTATTTGGGACAACTAGCAAGGTTGTTAGTAATAGAAATAAAAGAAGTGATACCATTTTGTGTTGTAGCTGATTCTACATAAGCTTGTAGAATTGCTTCTTTATTCCGTAAGCTCATCGCCTCTATCTTTCTTGATTGCTCCTTGCTTTATTCATCTTTCCTTACATCCTATAATAGATTAGGATATGTAACCGGCGGCAGGTACGGTTGCATCACCGGCTTTGGGTTAGGTTCGTCTTGCACGAGAGGTGTAAGTAGTTGCCTAAGCCTTTCTATATCCTCAACCGTGATATCCCAAACGTCATACATATCACATTCCTCCTGAACTTCCACACTCTCCTTTGTAGTGTTGACTTGGACGATATCGACAACCTGTTCACAATCACTAGAAAGAACATTAGTAATGGGAGAGATAGGAAGGTTAAGAAGATCACCATTCCCATGGTCAACATCCACGAATTCTACATTGTCACACCCATTATAAATCTCCTCTTGTTTAGGATAAGGATTAGGTGTGTATGTCGATAGGTCAGAAAATTGGGATTTAATCCCATAAGTGGGATTCCTCACTCCATACGTCATTGGCTATTGTGTAGACATGTACAAATCGTATTCCTCCATACTCATGCTGCCATTATCCACTTTGCTCTTCATACTGGGAAATGTAGATCCGGCGTTGGTGAATGGTCGCGGTGTTCGGAATGAAGGTTTAAGGGGAGGCGATCTAGTAGTCGCTCTCCTTGATCGAAGATTCCTCATTAATGTACTTTCCTTCTCGCGCTCATACTCCAAGTATTCATTTAACGTCATGTTATAAATATCCGGCTCCATCTCCTGAAATACAAAAAGAAACAAAGAAAATAGAAAAGAAGGGAGAAAGAAAACTAAAAACAAAAACCTAAAATTATAAAAGCAAAAATATTTACAAAACTTAAATTAAAATCCTAAAATAGCTCCCCGGCAACGGCGCCAAAAACTTGATGCAGGATTTCCGACCAGGTTTTATAATTTATAATAGTCTCGTCTACCTAAGGTCTACCTAATGCACTTACGGGCAGTGTACCCGGTCGTGTATAGTGTAGTTGTCGGTAAAGCCGAGGTCATCCCAAGAGCTATGCGTGCGGATTTAATCTAAGTTCTAATGTCACTGGTTTTAAAGGGGGTTTTGTAATTTGAATATTTAAACTAAAGAAATGAAATGAAATGAACATAGCAAATAAAAGTAAAGAGATATCAGTATGGAGAGAAGTGTTAGCCTAATTATTACTCTTGTTATGTCATGACTACGTTTTCTATTAAGTGCATCATATCGTTTCATCTGAGGTTTTAATTCGACTAGACTCAGTTGGTCAATTCGCCTAGTCCTATCTTCCACCTTGTCCTATTCCGTAACCTAATGATTACAAGAGTTCGTGGGTTTACAAAATGGAAGAGTCAATAAGCACCTCTACTAACTTAGACTTATTTAGTGGAACCCGGCCTTTCGGAACTTAGATTCCCCCTAATTTCTTAAGCAATTCCGTTTGGAAAGTGGTCGTTGGGTGAAATTTTCACGCAAATAGTGACAGTCCTATGGTCAATTCCTATCACTATTCGCAACCTAATTCACTAGGGTCCTATGGTCAATTCTCCTAGCTTCCTAGATACTACCCAAACTTCCATGCTACCGAAACAAAGGTTTCCCAAAATAAGCTAAGAAAGTATTCAAATAAAGCGATAAAGAAACGAGAAAACTACATCATAACAATAACAATTTCATAACAAGACTAACACATAAAGTGTTTAGCCAAACATACAGAAAATTAACCCAACAATGATGAATAAAACATGAATTGAATTAGACATAATGTTTGATACAAATTACTTGATGTAGAGCTAATAATGATGATGATTGCACGTGAATTCTCCTTTGGAAAGTGGTTGATTGCTGCTAGAAAATACTCTGAGATGGTGGCCTAATCGCCCCTTAAAAGGGAGGAAAAGAGATATGTTAAAATGCAGAATTAGGTCTGGTATTTATAGCCTCGACAATGTTACGGCGTAACCTCTAGGTTTAGCTACGCCGTAACCTTTGAATCTTGGACGATCTTATCCTCAGTGGTGTTACTACAGCGTAACCTAAAGATAGGTTACGATCGTAACTTGCTCGTACACCACTCTACGCCGTAACCACATTGTTGGATACGTCGTAACAATCTTGGACCACGAAATTCTTCTAAGTGTTGAAGGCAATTCTACGGCGTAACCTCAAAGTAAGTTACGATTAAGAAACTTCTCGTACCCACATCTATGCCGTAAATCATGAAGCAGTTACGTCGTAACTTCTTGGTCAGCGTTTACTTCAGTCTTCAGTGTAATTTGTTGTTACGGCGTAAGTTGAGAGATGATCTACGCCGTAACTAGTGTCTGGTCAGCATACTTTAGAATATTTACATTTATAAGCTTCCAAATCCGCGTCTCTACATTCCAATGCTCATTTTTATCCTGAAAGTGAAATATAAACAATTAAGAGTATATATCCTAATAAAATGACATAATAGATGAGCATATTAGGGGGAAATTGACAATAAAATATTGGAACTATTTGATGTCATCAGTGATTCTTTGTGAAGTATGATGTCACGTAATTGCTCTATTTTATTACTAGTATTTGATAGTTAGTGGGACGGTGAGTTTGAGGCATTTAATGAATTGTTATTCTGTTTTGTAATTGTTTGATTTACATATTTGTTTCGCACTCTCGTTCGCATTCAGGTTTCATATTTTTGATTGCTACTGTTCATTTGTGTTTTGTTACCATGGTTGTTCGTAAGGATGATTCATTACAATCTATTAGTGTTCAGTTAGATGGTAAGAATTATACATATTGGAGTTATGTTATGAAGAATTTTTTTTGCTTGGGAAATCAATGTGGGGATTATGTTATGTAAAGAAAATGCCGACTGATGACAAATTAGATAGTTGTGCCATGTTATTGGAAACTTGGGAGGTTGATAATTCTAAGATTATAACTTGGATCAACAATTTTGTTACGCCATCTATTGGGCTTCAGTTGGCAAAGTACGAGACTGCCAAGCTAGTGTGGGATCATCTTGCTAGGCTATACACACAATCTAACTTTGCTAAACAGTATCAACTTGAGACAGATATCCGTGCACTCCAGCAAAATGATACAAGTATTCAGTATTTTTTTCATCTATGTCAGCCTTATGGGATCAGTTGGCGTTAACAGAACCTGCAGAACTTAGCAGTTTTGATCCTTACATCAAACGGAGAGAGTCACAGCCTTGATTCAGTTCCTTATGGCATTGCATCAAGATTTTGAAGGATTCAGGGGTTCAATTCTTCGTCTTGAACCTTTACCCTATGTTGATTCGGTAGTTAGTGAATTGTTTGCAGATGAGATTCATCTAAAGTCTCTGGATGATCAGAAGATAGTTACACAGCAAGGTTCGTCTGTTTTTGTAGCTTCACATCGGTTTTCGAATGACATCATAAAAAAACCTATAATTCCTGATGATGAGTGTGCATATTGTAGACAGAAGGGTCATTGGAAATCTGAGTGTCATTTTAAACCAAAACCATCACAACAACAGGTTTGTCCACCACAAAAGCAACCACGTCACCTTAATAATGGTGTTGCTGCCCCATCTTTAGACCCTTCTGTGATTGAGCAATTTCAGAAATACTTATCTTTTCAGAATCATGCTATGAAAAGTTCACCTGATAAATGTTTGTTAACATCATCACAAGGAGCAAACACAGAGTCTGAATGGGACATGCTATTTGTCTACCTCTGTTCGGATATGTCTTCCTGAATTTGCATATGTATGTCTGTTGTTGTCTGCATCTGCTCTTCGTCTACCTCTGTTCGGATCTCTCTGCCGCTAAATTTGTATCTGTCTGCTGCTGTCTGCTCTTCGTTTACTTCTGTTTGGATCTCTCTGCCGCTGAATTTGTATCTGTCTGCTCTCCGTTTACCTATGTTCGGATCTCTCTGTATCTGTCTGTCTATCGTCCGATTTCAGAGTTTTATTGTCATACTCTCAATGTAGGATTGTGAGTTTGAGGGGGAATGCTAGTTTAATAAAGGCTTAGGCCCGTTGGTTTAAGCCTGTTTATCTTCTAGGGCTCTCATATTTGTAGTCTATTTAATATGCTGTATTTTCTTGTTCCGTATTAACAATCGTCAATAAAATCTTCAATATTATTTTGGTTTTTACATTTTTAAATGTGTCTAGTTAGTGTAAATTGTGATTCTAGTTTTATTTAACTTTTTTTAATACATTTCATGAGTTGGTATTCTAGTTACGTTTCAAAATGATTCTACACCGACAAATACACACGGTTTAAACAACACATAATCATATTACAACTCTCTTTATTAAATTTTGCATAATAACGATTCGGTCCTTAAATTATAAGTTTATGATTTCTTTAAAGTTTGTGATAATCAACTCAAGTGAACGTTATATAGTAAACACCATCTAAATGCTCAATGTATTTTTAGTAGTTTACAGTTAATTTGGGATACCACGAAGAAAATAGGATATGGATAACAAATTTGCAACTGACTGAGTAGTATTAAGTATATGGTGTCGAACAGAGCTTAGGGGCGATTTGTTTTTGGAATGGTTGGTGCTTAAATCCAAATAGTGTTTGGAAATTATGATTTTTTGGTTCTATAAATGGTCATTCTACATCTTATAGACACATATACGACATATTCGAGGGGTGGCTTTGGTTGTTCTTAGGCCGCTTTTATCTTTCTGAGGGGGGCGTTTGGTTTGTTAAAAGGAATCACTATTGGTATGAGAATTACTATGGGTTTGTAAACTCACCATGCTTGATAGGTATGAGATTTGCTTATTTGTATGGGTTTCATACCCATATCTCAAATAAAACCCACCAACCAAACAATTTATTGGGAATGGAATCCATTTCTTCATTCCCATTCCCATATACCAAATGCACTTTTATATGTATATGCTATATATTTTTTTTTACATTATATTTTGGTATCCGCAACCGTTTTATTGAAATTTGAAATAAAAAGTTAAACAAAACCTCTTGAATTTTTATATGTACAACAAGCTGAAATAAGTTAGAACTAACCTAAGCAAATAAGAAAAATGAATTTAAAATGATAGTAAACGGGGACATGCTGAAAAATCATCATGGTATGAAACTCACTTCATAGTTTCAGATTTAACAAGATGTTTATCACTCAAACGAAAAGTACATTACGAGATACACCATCAATAACTTCCTTTTAACGATTAAGTTTTATTGTTACAACGTAATAAACAACGATACACGTTATTTTGTTTTTGTTTTTTACATGTAATAGAAATTACATAAGAAGTAGTGCTCCATAACATTTTGGTGCTCATATTTCAAAATGAACATAAATTTGGTGTTTGTGAAGAGTGCTCTATAACATTTTGGAGTTCATGTTTCTGTATAAACATAAACTTGGCATATGTAGCTTAATATAAATTCTTAAGGTGATCTACTAAGAATATGTTCACACTTGTCATGCTAAGTTATGTTATTTCATCATTTTTAAACAAAATACAGGAGGATAAATTGAAACAATTAAGAATGTGTGCGAAATAACCCGTCGCGAAGCACGGGCCTTTAATATACTTGTTGAAAACAATCCATAAACTTAAAAACATGGCGTACTTTCTTCCTCTTCGTTAGATGATTGACACCTAAAGATTAAGAGGATGTGTAAGAGGTTATAGTATTTCTCATTCGTTCGTCTTTGTTAATATGCAGGGCCGTCTCGTAGATTTTGGGGGCCCTGTGTAAAACCCGAAAATCTAAAACTTGCAAAAATTACCAAAATGCCCCTGAAAACTTTAAAATTTAATTAAAGCTTAATTAAAGTTCCGAATCGATCCCAAACTTCTGGAAACGAACAAGATTTGATACAAAATAATTTTGACGACTTCGATTAATATTTATACAAGTTGTGAGATGACCAAAATACCCTTGTGTATACCGAAAATTTAAATACATAATTATTATTAATTAAAAACCTTTTAAGTACAAAGTAATTAAGGAAAATAAATAAAATTTGGTAAATTGATCCTTGGGCCATTTAAGGCTGGTTCTTAGCCTTTTACCCTCCCCAAAAATCCGGTCAACACCATTTATACCAATCCCATAATTTTTATTCACCCATTAAACCCTAAAAACATTTAGCCGCCACTCTTAAAAATCACCCACACCACATCCGAATTTTCTGAAGCAAAGAGGCATTTTTCTGGAGTTCCTCATAGTGCCAAGAAGGTGGGAAAAATAGCTACATAGTCCTGGAGTTGATCGTTTGGTCGTGGTGAATTTATTGGGTCGAAAAACCCTAACCGAGCAACAATAATCCATAACGTGTGAATCCCTTGATCTATAATTTTTCTGGTATTTTTCTAACCCTCTCTTAATCATATATAATGTGGGAAAAATGATAAAAACAAGCCATGCACTATATATTAATCGTATGGAAAATTATGTGTTGTAAACCCTAAAATTGAATTAAATCTATAAAATCATGTATGCGATTTTTTTGAGGTGTATACTTATTTTTCCTGGGTTCTATATGCTTCTTATAACATGAGAAAAATAGCCATACGAATTGTTTGAGTCGAATTCGTGATTTATGAAATTATTTGCATATCGGATTTCTAGAAATAAAAGGAGGAATTGTGGAAAAATTATTGAACCAATCGACCTAGGGTTTTTAGTGGATGAAATCTGGAAATAAAAGTGATATAATGATGATACAATGATTTCTTAATGATTGGGATTGCTAGGGTTTGATTTTGTTAAGGTTTTATAAAAACCGATTTGAAAATAATTAGTTTAGGGTGTGTTTTGTAATTTTTAAAACTTAAGGGATAATTTTGTAAATCATGTTAGACCTGCTATAATTCGAATAAAATATAAAAGGAGGGGCTCATGTGTTAATTTTGCATATAAAGGGTTTATTTGATAAATATATATATTAGTTAAATCGAATTGAAAAGAAATAAAAATGAGGGACTAAATATGTAATTTCTGGAAACTTGGTGCTGTTTTGAGTAGTAAATTATATTCAGGGGGTTATGTACTATTTTGATAATTTAATGGCTTAATATGTAATTGTTAATAATTAAAGGTTGAAATTGTAATTTAAAGAACTAAATATGTAACTTTGATAACTCGAGGGACTTAATGTGTAAATTATAAATATTCAAGGGTACATTCGTATAACATGCTAAAATAAGTACTCATGGTGTAAAATTGGTAAATTAAGGGTTTAATGTGTAATTATAAATATCATAAGGTTTAAAATGTAACTTATGTAATTCCAAGGGTATAAAATGTAAATTATGAAATCTAAAGGACTAAAGGTGTAATTCTGGATAACTTGAGAGTGAGAATGAGTTAATGGTGATATTTTTATTTTAAACCTTGAACTTTGGCAAATTTACACTTATAACCCTGAACTATGAAAAACTTGTCATAACTAACCCTGAACTTGTGTAACTTGTTAAAATGAATATTACTTCCATAATAAGCTAATTAAAGATTTGACTTGAATTATATCACTTGAATCTTGCTAAATATGGTAACTTACTAATTATGGAAACCTGCTAAAAATAGAAAGTTACTAAATCTGGAAAGTTCTTAAAAGGTAAAGATAAACTAAAATGGTAAGTTGAACTTGAACCCTCTGGTAATTCTGTCTTTTGCTCCTTTAGGTTCGAGGAGGGAGTGAATTGATTTCCTGTCAGCTTTTTCTATATTGTGTGCTTGCATTGGAATAAGGTACGGATATTCTGCCCTTTTCAGTAAGGGGCCTTCGTTCTCTTGATTTATTTGATTCGTTTAAGATTTCTTGAACCATTGCTCTGTATCCCTTGTATTGTGAACCTTGATCTGTGTACTTACTCTTGGACCTTTTGTTTGAACCCTTGTCTTGATCTTTGGTTTACACCTTGTTCTGAACCCTGCCATGAACCTTGATATGAACCCTGCCATGAACCTTGATACGAACCGTGCCATAAAACCTTGACTTGAACCTTGATACTTGTGATATTATAACTGGATGAGAAAACCTTTTTAAATGATTTATGGAAATGTTTTAAGAAACTATTCGTAAGGCTATCTTTATAAAAATCATTTTTTTTTAAAGACCTTCTTTATGAAAACCGTTTAAAAATGGGACCAGTACTTAAGGATTATTTTGACACCTATAAAATGGCTTTTTAATAGTAAACTTTTAAAGTGAACTTTATTACGAACTCCTGATATTGAACTCCTGATATTGACCTCCTGATATTTGAACCTTCTGATATTGAATCCTCTGATATGAACTTTCTGACTTGATACTTGGCACCTGACACTTAATACTTGATATCTGATACTTGACATCTGACACTTGATACTTGACACCTGATACTTGACACCTGACACTTGATACTTGATCCTTAACCTTGACCCACAGTTTGATATTACGAGCCACCCACCAGGCATGAGGTGTTCATGTCCTTGTCATTGATGCACCGATGACTTGACTCTAGGGTAGGAGAGAGATGTCCTATCCCGTCCTTGACTTGATTATATGGTGTGTATTGGTAGACTCTGGCCACCTGGGGCGTATGGATGCATCTTAGACTTGCTCTGTTTTCTGTATATGATATATGACTTGTTATCTCTGGTGACTGATGGTGTGTGCGATGCACGTCTTTCACAACCCCTGGGAGCTTGCAACTCCAACCCTGAGAGGTAGCCCCTCACCCTGTATTTGGTACCGAGGTCTCCCCTCCGTACACCCTGATTACTGGACATGATATGATTTCTGTTTCTGGGCTCGTAGTGGATTTTTGTTACCCTTATACTTTACCTGTATTACTTACCTGCTAAACCCTTGACACATTTGCATGACCTTGACATCACTTATCTTTCATTACTGTTACATTATACTTGTACATTGACTCTGACCGGTTCGTATTTCTTTTCTTACTCCTTATTCTGTATTATTGCTTGTTTCTGTTATATCTGTTCACTGAGCTCTCGTAGCTCAGCCGCATTTCTTTTCCTGCGGCAGGTACATTTAAGCTAGGAGCTGGGTTTAGCTTGGGATGAGAGCAACTTGTGTGAAGTTTAGACTTTGTTATTCTAGTGTGACCATTTGGATATTAATTCTGTTATGCCATTGTTTGGGCATTTTGGATTCTGTTTTGTACTTTGTTATTTCTGTCTTGCATTTGATATAAGTCGTGTTGACTTATTTTCTTTTAGATTTTAATGTTAAGGCTTCCGCTATTTTATTTCTTGAATGCTTGTATCTGATATGAAACCATTATATCGGCTAATAGTATTTGTGACATCTTTGCCCTTGTCGGGTTGGGGTGTTACACCCTGTGCCAATGTGACAAAGTAGGCCTCTCGCACAACACGATTTTATTTATATGTTATATAAAATTTTAAGAAGTCAAAGTATTCGTAAACATAAAAAAGCTGTATATAACATGTCTAGGTTAATCGCAATATTTTATTGACAACATATAAAATCTTTCTAAAAAGTGTATAAAACAATGTTTAAAAATAGTTGGACTAGTTCTAAATTTTTATCTAAACTTGGGTTGAAAGTGTAAATTTGTAAACTTATTTGTACTTTTATTCAAGCATGAAACTAAAAAGGTGTAAAATCTATAAACCTTAGGGTGAAAAAGTGAATACTACTCATACTAGTCATCTTCCTCAACCGTGAGGTCTGCAACTCTGTTTCTTTTCTTTTTTTATAAATCGATTGAAACTGATATATGTTCCAATTATAACGCAAAAATCTTATTTTTTAGACTATAGTTTCATCAGTACTACGTTAAACAATAAATAAAATCTGCCATGCGTTACGGCATCGGGGCCCCTGAAAATTTGGAGGCCCTGTGCGGTTGATCACTCTTCACACCCTAAAATCCGGCCCTGAATAATATGCTTATAAGTATCTCCCATTTTTAAACTTTTGACCCTTCAATTCGTTACTTAATCTTTTCTCACAAGTTGATGAGACTAATTAACACGTTTAAAATCCAAGTGTTAGACAAATCATAGTATGCTTTCGGTATCATTTTAAACTATATTCTGATAACAACCAAATAACCAATGACAAGTTGGCCTTGACGTAGTTTGCATGAAATTATGAAATCAATTATGAGCGTAAGACACTAATCGAATACCATATACGCAACCAGGATTACATATCTTAAACTTTTCAAAATGTATGATATAGCTGATAGAATTCAAAAACACACAATGTAAACCTTATACTTGACATTTATTTTTATTTTCAAAACTTGGTTCCTATCCGGGTATACTCCAAATACCGGAACCGAGAACTGAATTATAACCGAAAACCCCATTTGGTCCGGTTCTCGAATCCATTTATCCTAATTTCGGCTCTTTAATGTTATCATACTACAATAGTTTATGTCGCTGATTAAGTTTTGTTAAAATCAAGACAAATAATTAAAAGAGCTGATTACCAGAAACAGAAGGATATTAAGATGTTGTTACCTGTTTAAACACAATGTTTTGTATAATATTCGAAATCGAATTGATTGATTTAAACAAGTCGAGCTCAAGTTACTATAAATAACACTTTTTGGTCCTTCGAAAACTAATATAACCTCTTTTGATGAACTGAACCTTAATTTGAACCTCCCTTTTGACCCTTTTCTCTTCTTCCCTCCTCATTCCTCAATTGTCCAGCGAACATGACCTCCCGAATGAAGTCAATTTTGAACCTTGATTACAAATAAAGGTTCAAACTAAAATATTGTTTGAGCTAAAAAGTCAAAATAAATGTAATATTTAAAGAGCTTATTAAGCACTTGTATTTTTTAATACTCAAACTAATTCACTTCAGTTCATGTAAGCATTTAAAAAGCTTCATGGATTCACTTCTTATTAATCAATTTCTATCTATTAATTTACTTGATTATAAAACTAATCTAAAATATCTAATAATTGTTACTATCTAAAAAAATTGGCTTGTTATATCTACTAGTTGTAGTTGTTGCTGTTTGTTTATTGTTGCACATTAGTAGCTTAATATTAATGCTATAGATACTAATAATGAAACTTTTGACTTTACAAAACTCGTTACAAATAACTATATACAAGTGTTCTTCATTTTTATCACTACAAAAAAGGGTATGTTTTTACACGTTTTATTGATGATATATCCACATATAAGAGTGTGTACAAATATAAAGTCCACATTTGGATCCTATGTGGAGATTTCGTGCGTCACAAAATTTGACACAAGGATGGGTGTGGCTCATGATGCCAATGTTGGAATATGTGAATCATACAAACACTATAAACACATAATCATCAAAGCTCACGCAGCGGAATAGATCTACAATAACATGTAAATTAATTAACTTAAATAATAAATAGATGCGTACCTTTTGTGCACTATCAAGAACAAGGTATAAACCCTAATTAGGGTTTATGTGGATCGACTACACCTTAGTCGAATAGGGTAAGTAACAACAAGCTAAAGTAAGCTTGTACTCCGTTCTTGTACACACGTATTACTAGCGTCTCAATGTGAAAAGCTAGGTTCAAGATCACAAGTAAAACATCACAACACCTATGATTTGATGTTCAATATTACATGATCGAATCCCACAAGGACTGAGCACACCACTGTACGCTAACATGAACATAAAAAGGTCAACTGATTACATGCATCTTCACACGCATGTAAAGACACATGAATTAATAAAACATGCATGTGCATGTCATAATCCTTTTACTGTATATGATGGATTGTCAGTGGGTACATGAAAAAGTGAACCGATTTATGAATGAATCGGTTAGGGATAAATAATGTTATCGATTATTTTGAGCTTTGAGGGGTTTATATACACTCCAAACTTGCTCACCAAGTTTGAGTGCAACACCTCCTCAAGTTCCAAAAATCGACATTCAACCCCCTTCATTTTCCTTGTTCGATCATATAAATATTTGTAATTTAATAATTAATCATAAATCATTATATTAATTATTAATACATTGAGACTCATACGTAATGTGTGCAATCCCGAAGTCTCGGGTTCGAAACCGTACATACAAATATTAATAAATAATCCATAAACTCTAACAGCTCCCACTTGGATATTCATTAATATCGTAATGACATGGGCTAGTCTAGCTTAACAGATCCCAATGCCCCCAGATCGAACTGAGTATGGTTTTCCTGGAAAAACCACGTGATGAATTTAATCATCATACTTATCCTTTTGTTGCTAATACCGCGTTAATATGGATATGGATCAAGATCATTCCATAATTAACAATAGTTTCTCGTTTATACATAATTGATCAAGATTACCAAAACATCTTAACGTCTTCCAGATAGACTTTGGGCGTGGCCACGCAAACATCTTGTCAATCCTACGAGTGGCCGAGCAGTATTATACTTCAAAACAAATTTGAAGGAACAAATCCTTTATTGACTACGAGCGTGACCCTCGAACTTTGCATCACCTCCGAAAATAGCCCTTATAACTACCTGTTACGGATAGCGTTAGACTATCTTACAGAAAATGAGCTACATCCTCGGCAGTCACCTGGTATCTCAAGTCTGAGGATAAATATTCATGATTTACTTAATGACGACGATCCATAAAATATAATCATGTGGTTGGGATAAGTCCTATATTCAATTTATCCAATATTGAATATCATGTGACATTGGTGTCTCAACCTTACAGTACATTCTACCAATCCTCACATTTGTCTTAATTCAATAATACTCCCATATTATTGATCGACAATGGACTATTTAGAATAACATGAGTTATTCACGGATTTAAATATGCAAATATAGGACACAAATATTAATAATGAGAATAAACGTTATCCGCACTTTATTTCATTAAAATAATAATTGTTTACACGCCCCTTATCCAAATACTAACTAGATCAATGCATGATATTTCTCATTAGTGAATTATGCCACAAGTCATGTTCCACATACTTGTTGACAAGGCATAAATCAACTAATGTTGATCTATCAAAATTTTGAGAATACTTATTTCAATAATGAAATACTTGTATGTGTGCATTCATCTATCTAGATATTGCCACATACTTCATAAAATGCGTGACATCCTCATGCACGAATTTATGACAATTAAACTACCAAACATTTGTAGCTAAAGTATTCTAATTCTTTATGTATAATGTAACTATGCTCATATTGAGCACAACTAGTATACATGGTCTCCTAATAAGGATGAGCTCCCACCATGACTAGTATTGAGTGTCATCTCAATCTTACTAGCATCATTGTATCAAACAACAATATGCTCTTTTAAAGTTCCGTAAACTTTTAACATTCATCGTGTAATGTTTGATATCTTCAAATCCTTCAAGATTTGACCACTATATCAATTAAGCAATAACTTGCCATATGGTTCATATTTAGAATTTTAGAGCAAATCCAGGCTGAGGATGTAAATTCTAAACCATATCCATTACACTTAGCTATCTAATAATTTCCAATTAGATACTAATGTTGTCAATCATCTTGCATCCAAGCATGATACAACAAGCAACATGATGCACATGAAAAATCCTTGTGTCAAACTTAGATTTTGTTCATGTCATATCTTTTCAAAGATATGTTTCTATCTAGATCTTCTAATAGAATATCATGTTCTTTTAGAATCATTTATTTTACCGCTTATGTTTATAATCAAATAAACATATTGTTCAAGGTTTTATTTTCTATATGAAGTTTCATTCCAAACTAAAACTTAACATATAAATGTTAATGGAATGTTACTTCCTATATGTTATACAACATATATGAAATAAGAAAATAAATACATCACTCCCACTAGCTTTCAGGAATATTAAGAAATATCTTAATTTTAATTATAAATCAAAACTTGATTTAATAACTAAAATAAGTATATCTTTTAGATGCATGCATTAATCCATTTACAAATGATTTGCACTTTCGTATACTATTAAAGATTATTTGAATTCAAACACTTCTTTCAATTACTTTTCGTCCTCGCTCAAGTAATTATTAAAGAAAGAGTTTTGATATTCCATTATTAACTTCATATAAATGAAACTAATAATGACAATCATAATCTTTATATATTTAATGTGCTTAGAAAGAATCTCAATCACATTTAATTGCTTAATTGCGATTGATAATCTTTTCACATATTAAATATGTATACAAATTTTGTCCATATGATTTCTACACAAGAATTTTAAATCACTGGGATTTTCATTTCCTTTGTAGAAATTCATTTTCATTCTATAGTGTAACTATAGAGTTTAAGATCAACTACGTTTCCAAACTAGTTATCTTCTTGGACTGCATCTAATTATTCATAGTATGAGTAATTTGCCAAATAAACATTTGCAATTTATTAACAGGCATATCACGATCCTGTAACTCATAACCCTCAACATATTCTACAAATATTTGAGATATCCTTGCGGATCTATGAATTAAGAATTCCATCATCTTGAGATTTAACACTAACATGTTAAAACCTCATTATGATTTTGCTAGCGTATTTAGAAGATTATGTATCTTGTAATTTTTATCTTTTGAAGATAAAACTCCCACTCGCCTTTTGCAATTTATAGATTACCTATAAATGCTTAGCAAATAGAGCAACACAAACTTGTTCTCTTTTGGGACTTTACATATACAAATTGACAGTTCTTAATATTAATTTGTTAATAACCTACCCAACAAGTAGTTTAACAAATTTTGAACTTCAATTTTAAGACTTAATGTGATTGATCACATTCCATATTAAATGGTGTCTTATTGATCTTCTAGGTTGGAGTCTTAATTGAGTATATTCAATTCATACTCAATTTTCTAACCTTGATATCTTTAGGAAGATTAGAAGATATAGTTATCTTTAATCAAACAATATAAAAAAAAATTGATTCTCCTAACTGAACATACCATAAACACTATGTATTTCATTAGGATTAATATTGTAAGTCATTCTTACAATATATAAGATAAATATATATCGTTTTGGCTTACCTATTTACCAACTAAATCAACTTAATGGTAAAATAGATTTTTCTAGCCAGTTGCATGCTTTATAACTTAAGTGCCCTTTTGATCAAGTCACTTAATTTCTATGTCTTACCAAAAAGACATAAACTGTTATAATCCCAATCTATGTTATAAGTCATTAAATAACTTCATGACTTCTTGTATATGTCTAAACATAACAAGTTAACGTCTTACTTCAGTATAAGTCTTATAGCAATAAAAGACTTCATGTTTATATCTACAATATAAACATGTATAACTAAAGTAATTATGAAATCCACAACTTGGTTTTAATAGTATTTCAAGTTAATTTATTACTTCATATATTTATGTCATTCCAAGAATACATAAACATCTAAATATGAAGTAGTATAAGATTACTTCATTTATTTATGTCATTACAACAATACATAAATATTCTCATTAGAAGTAGTCTTATTATCATATTGACACTTGTTCTAATAATTATCTAATTTTAGAAACTTGTAAATTAACATAGTTTCATTTCATCAGTCGAGGCTGATAATGATGAAAGTATGTAATTTACCTTGTCATTAATATCTAGTAATGAAAGTAGATATTAACTTCAAGTGTTCCATAAATTAGAATGTGTATAAAACACATTAGAACATTGATCTCTTACTTTATAGTCAAGAGATCCCTTTAAATCATATTCCTTTATGTTGTTGCTTGCACACAATAAGATCTCTCCCACTTGTGCATGGAACAACATCACGTATCGAATAAACAACACGTCAATAGTTTGCTTATTTGATCAATATGATTGTGTCATAGATATAAGTAGATATAGAATCACCTCGTCTAGTAAGAAAACGTACACGACTATCCTTAATACCACAAGTGTCTATAATTGGAAAGTAATCACCTCAAGAAATTCTAGAGATAATCCGGGTAACTACCAAGACTTGTAGCTCCCACTGAATTTAAGATCACTGCATGAACTCATTATTCAGTAACTTCAGCACTATGCTCCCACTGGCTTTGACAACATTGTAAGTGTTGCATTACCAGTAAAAGCAAATAGCGTGCTGTTTACTTTCCTACACCCTTGATGAATTCCTTACGTAATACTACTAAGGTACTCAAGGAATGTATTCTACTTTGTAAATGATGGAATATCCATCAATGCAATTAACTTGAAAGAATTGGGTATGCAATTTCTTCCTTAGTTAGGTCTACCATCCCCATCATGATATGTAGCACCTTTAAATGGCTAAGGCATAATAACTAGATCCAACATTCTAGTTTGCCTTTTACCAATTTTGCGGTAATTAGTCTAGTTTCTAATTTAATAACTCCTAACCATGCAATTTATTAAGAATTCGCCATGAGTTATTTCTTATAATTTAGACAATTCTAATTTTCCTATTATGCCTTTCTCATCCATGAAAAGGAATAGGATTATGTCTCACTCTTCACACGGAAAGTGGACTCGGTTTATTCTTTTCAGTAAAAATTGACTCTATCCAAAACCCCTACGGGTGTAGATCAATTTACTACTAAAAGAATATCTTATGTTTACGGTTTTAACGTTGCATTAAATACATTAAAAGAATTTTCAAAATTCAATTTAGTATTTTTGATAATAACTTTTCAAGAAAATTAAACACCCACGGTAAAATAAAAATTTCACCATTTAATTTTCATTGAAAATTAGGATCCTAATTGACGTCGTTTCATCACATCAGCTTTGGCTGCTAGCAATGAAAGTGCTCAATAAGGTACGGGATCACCCAATTGCCAATATCCAATTGCAATTCCTAGAAATCTTGGGACTTACATTATATTGCCAACCTTGGTTTCAAAATGTAAGCATGTTTCATCCCCAAATCTTTATGCCTTGACGCCGTTCCATTACATCAGCTTTGGCTGCTAGTAATGAAAGTGCCCAATTAAGTTTAACCAACTTAAGAAACAGTAAATTGACGTCGGTTTATTGCATTCAGCTTTGGCTGCTAGCAATAAAGTACTCAATTTACCCTTAGATGACCACCCTTTGAACATCAACATTCAGCTTTGGCTGCTAGTGATGTAGGATGAAACCTTAGGTGTTTCTTTTTGTAGTTGGGTGGCATATTACTTAAATTTATCAGGGTAATTGATGAACTCAAATAAGTACATTTTATTACTATCATTTATCCTATTAATTTGACTTGTTTTACTGTATTATGTATGAGGATTGATACTTAATTGTTTACTTTTGTAATTCTCAGGTAAAAACAAGCATTTGGTGAAACTTAGCTATTTTGGACTAATAATGGAGCAAAACGTGCATAAAGCGAAAGTCTACTGACATGGACAAGATCAAGTCAATTCTGCTCCAGATGCGCCGCATCTCACTATCAACATGCGCCGCATCTCTATCAAGATATCACCAGATACGATCCAAGATACAAGAGGACATGCGCCGCATCCTAATCAAGAGTTACGCCGCATCTTCTGGCGGTGTACGAATATTCCTGAATATTATAATCTTGGACCCCACGCGAAGTTAAGTACATGCGCCGCATCTACTTAGTAGATGCGCCGCATCTTCCCTCAGACAGAAACTATAAATACCCCGTAGACCAGACGAGTTAAGAGTTCGAAACCCTAAAACCGAAGTTCGGACAGCAGAGCAAAAGGACGAATTCAGTCAAGGAGGCAGCACAAGACACACCCAAATCGAAGATACAAGAGCTGTAAGAAGGTGCTGCATGTATTTAATTCATTAAGTAGTTTTGTTTTATTGTGTTAGCAAACTTTAATTCATCAGGATTGGTGGCTTGTGTAATGTGACAACGAAAGATTGCACTCCCTTTAATACTTGCTTTCCCATCAATTAAAGTTTATATGTTGATGTCTTTGGTTACTACTTATTAGTGCATTGATAACCTCTGTGTTTATTAGTGGCTTGCGGGCATTTGACTACGGGACAAGATGTGGCTCCCACGGTTGTTTCTAAATTGATCACTTAGGAATAACTTTTAGACATAAGTAATCATTAAGGGTTTACTCGCCGATGAGAATAGGACCAACGAGAAAGGGTTAATTACATACACTTCATATAAAGCTATCAATAAAACAAGTGACAATCTACTTAATTATAAGGACAGCCCTCTTATTGTCTCGAGTATCTATCTGTGTACGTGTGTGCTACTTGCTGATTCGTGCCTATTGGTTTATTTTATTATTTACTTGCAAACAAAACTGTGCCAGTCTCTCAGGCTGAAACCCCCTTGCGTTAGGATATTAAAATACTGATTAGAATAACTAGATAATACGTTCCACTCTTAGTGATCGACACTCTACTTACCATTATCTTCATACTGACCGGGTACACTGCTCGTTAAGTGTGTGTGTTATTGATAAGTCGGCTAAATATAAATTTAAAACTTGAGTAGGCATTAAAACTGCTAAACCGCAACGACACATCACGCGCATCAGTAATAAATTTTGATGTGTTAAATCAAAAAATATGTACAAAGATGTCATGCATTCATCTTTGTATCATATATGTTTTCAAAAACAAAACCATTTACTCATTCGTAGCTCAAACCATCAAAGTTTTTAATTGAGGCGTTGAACAAATTACAACATTGCTTTAAGATGCTTCGTATTTATCGTGGTGTACTTGGTAAGTCTAAAATTGACGCACAGGCGGGCGTAGGGACGACAGCCGCCGAAGCTGGTTAAAACCGTGCCCCTCTAAGGTCACAATTTAATGCGTACAAACTAGAACCCACTTTTTAGTTTGCCAATTTTAGGTCCGCCGCTTCGACCACTTAGTACAGTCGCAATCAATCAACTAAAAAAATATGATTTTCTTGCTAAAATAATTAATGTAGTAAATTTATTATTGCTAGTCTCGCCTGGGAGCAAATTACCGTGCGAAGCGAACCACTGTCGGCACATAAGACTTGACAATAAATAAAATTACTACAAAGGTTTCATAGTTATTAGTCTTATTTATTTTTATTTTGAAAAATTACCCTCTTTTGTAGTTTACAATCCATCATAATATTAAACACAAAAGATCAAGTAATTACAAAAATAAATAAATAAACACATAATAACAAATATATGATCATCCACGATATCATATAGCCACATGCAAACCTTTTTCAATAAATCCTAATATTAATTCTATGTGTAATTTTAAATGTATGTAACTAACAAAACTCCCATTGGTTTTCGAGCTCATTGTGCCCAATGGTCCACAGACACCAAATAACTTGGCCGCGTAAGTTTTGGTTAGTTAGATACCACATTGCACATAACTTATTAATTAATATATATTGAGGTCTTCCCCAATTTAAGATTTATTTAAATCATGTAGCAAATAATTCAATACAAAATCAAACAAACCATTCCATGACAAAATATGCAAGATTTTGTCATGGATCCCATATTGCACATATTATCATGTCAATATATCCTGTACGCAATCTAATTAATTAATTAACGACGTCACATAAGGTACTCATTAATTAATCCCTAAAAATTGCATGCAATCTAATTAAAGATTCAATTTTTAAGGTTTTATGTAATCAATTACATGTTAAAAACGCGGCTCATGATGCCACTGTTGGAATATGTGAATCATAAAAATACTATAAACACATAAACATCAAAGATCACGCAGCGGAATGGATCTACATAAACATGTAAATTAATTAACATAAAATTAAATAGATGCGTACCTGATGAGGCGAAAAGTGTACCGCTTTTAAGGGGTCATTTAAGCCCTAAATCGTATTTATTTGATCAAATATTGCCCTAAATCGTTCCTTTTGTCATTTTAGGTACTTTTGAGGAGAAATCTGGAAAAGGAGGCATTTTGGACGTTTTTGGAGCATAAAAGTGAAGAAAACGGCAAAGTCTCAAAAATCGGCTAAAAGTTACTCTTGACGGCGTCACAATTAACTCTGGACGGCGTCATGCTTTGGCAAGAAAAAGTGGACGTGAAATTTACTCATGATAGGCCAGTGAAAATAGCATGTGAATTCTGACGGCGTCACGCTTTAACTTGATCAAGGGTGTCACGGCTTAAATCATAAGGGGACGGCGTCACGTTCACGAGCTGACGGCGTCAAGCCTTGATAAGCCAGAATGGATTTTGGAAGAGCTAAAGAGGGACGGCGTCAAGAAGGTCATCCGGGAACCCTAGAAGCGGCGAAGTGACGGCGTCACAATCCATAAGGTGACGCCGTCAGATCCAAAAGTCTATATATAGTTTTCTAATTTTTTGTCATTAGAGAGAGCTTAGTGTGTGGAATTTTGGGAGAAAACCCTAGGACGAATTTAGCTTCTTTCTCAAGGCTTTTTGCCTTGAGATCTTCCATGTTACATTGAAGATAAGTTATCAATTAATCATTCAATATGTCTATGTGTTGTTTGATTTTATCTTATTCTTGTCTTTTGATTAACATGTTAGGCTAAATTTATCTTGTGTTTGCTTAGATCTAATGAAACCTAGCTATTGATTATTGGTTATTAGTGTGTTGTTAGTTGTATTGGATGATTGTTTATCTATGTTAGGCTTAAGAAAACTGGCTAACTTCCTATTCGGTAACTTGCTTGAACGTCTTAAGAAACATGAACCAAATGCGTACTAAAGGTTTTTATGGTTGTATTTAATGCACAAGCGAATTCTAGTGATCCCATGTTAGGAGCTTCCTAGCCGGCTCGACATAGGAGTGAAGTAGGAGCTTGTAGAGTTGGGGAAGTAAGTACGCCACCCCACGAATGGTATTAAGGAATACACCCGTCATCCACGCGACTAATACACACTAATTAACCGGTAAAAGATAGCTAGGGAGTAAGGAAATCTAAGTAAACACATTTCTCTACACATAAGTTTCTCTCCACATTTTCATTTTTGTTATTTACTTTATTTGCATTTGTAGTTATTTGGGTTAGTTGACTAGCAACTAATTCCGCCCACTCTTTCAAACCCGAGATTTTACTTGCTTTCATAAAAATTATAAAAACATAAAAAGAATCTTCCTCAACCCTTAGACCTAATTAGAGTAGTCTTTCACACCTAACGAACACTATTCCCTGTGGAGAACGATCAATCCCCCGTACTTACCACTACACTATACTACATCGGTCAGGTACACTGCCTGGTGGGGTTGTAAGCCTCTTGAGATCCCTCGAGAGGTAAAACCTGTTGTAAGGTTGCAAAACCCACGCATCAAGTTTTTGGCGCCGCTGCCGGGGAATAGTTATTGTTTAGGTTGAATTTTTATTTCTATTAGGTCTACTCACTAGATTCCTTTCTAGTGAGATTTTTATTTTCTTTTTCTAGATTTTCTTTAGTCTATCTATTTTCTTCGTGTCTTTGTTCGTAACCATACCATCCGACATCATGGAAGATGGTAATATCCTTAACCCCCACAACCCACCACCACAACAACCACAACCAACTCCTAGAGCCCGTACTTTAGGAGAGTATTCCCGTCCTAGCCACCATGGCTATCGAAACACCATTGAGCTCACTCAAGGAGCCAATATCACACCCTTGCGATCCGACACCATCCGGTTGGTGCAAAGCGGATGCGCATTCCATGGACTTCGTTCTGAAGATCCTAATCAACATCTCAAGGACTTTCTTAAAATCGTTGATTCTATAGACCTTGATGTTGCCACTCGAGAGACGACCCGATTGCGTCTCTTCCAATTCTCTTTGCGGGACCAAGCTAGTCAGTGGCTAGAACGTCAACCCGCAGGATCCATTACCTCTTGGGATGATCTCACCACTCGTTTCCTTGCTCAGTTTTTCCCACCGGGAAGAACTACCAAGCTAAGGAATGACATCTTGATGTTCCAACAACGTCAAGGCGAAACTCTCTACGAGGCATGGACTCGATTCAAGGACTTACTCCAAAAAGTCCCTCACCATGGCATAGAACTTTGGCTCCAAGTCCAAATCTTCTATGACCATATCAATCTCTACACGAGGCAAACCATTGACCAGATTAATTGCATCATTGTACTATTTTGCATATTTGTTGTATTGTGTGTTATTTGTTTTGTGTTATTTGTTTGCTTTATTTGTGTTTATTTTTGTTTGTGTGTTTAATTTTTTGTTTTTATTTTATTTTTGTTTTAATTTTTTCGTATTTTCTGTTCTGCAATCGTTGTACTGTGCTAAATCAAACGATACGGCGCATCTGATCTCTCAGATACGGCGTATTGCGTTTAATTTTTTTTAATACAACGCGTTTAATTAATTCGATACGACGCATCTTTTCCCCAAGATACGGCGTATCTGTTTTTAACAAGAAAATTTTTCTAAGCGATAAAGTAATACGACGCATCTGCTTTTGCAGATACGGCGTATCTGTTTTTGATAAAAAATTTTCTAAACATTCACGCCATACGACGCATCTTCTTTCGAAGATACGGCGTATCTATTATTTTGATTAAAAACAGTTTGCGAATTATTAAACAGATACGGCGTATCGATCTCTATCGATACGGCGCATCTTACTGAATCAAAAATCTTTTATTTTTAAACGTAACGAAAATACGGCGCATTAACTTTCGTTAATACGACGCATTTAATTTTAATTAGATAAGTTGATTTTTGATTAATTAATTCGATACGGCGCATTCTTAAATTCTAAGCGGCGTATCTATTTTCTGAAAAAAGTCTGATTAAATTTTTAACGATAATTAGATACGGCGTATCCAACTTTTTGGATACGGCGCATCGTCTGCAGATATCAGCAACTCTTGTTCTTTTCTAATTTCCGAACGGAAAATATTCTGACTTACCCTTATACTTGGAAGCTTTTACTTTGAAATCTTCTTGTTCTTAATTTTCAGGATCAATGTTCGATATTTTCCCAAACTGGTTCGGAAGACCCCAAAGAAACCTTACTATGGAAGAGTTTGCACTACTAATCGCTCAAGCCAATGAACAAGAATATCATGAGGCAAGGAACTTTATCACCGAATTCAAAGGCAGTCATGAGCTATTACTAAAGGAACAAAACAATTTGATCAATGGTTTGGCAATTGAAGTGCACCAATTGTCAACAGTACTTAATAAGGTTCTTGTGGTAAGGCACGATCTGAAAGGAATTACAACTAGAGGCGGAAAGTCAACCTTTCAAATCGGAGAAACACCCGAGGATAACAGTATAAACAAAATTTCCCCTGAATCTTTACCACTTGAGCAAGAGCAACCAAATGAGACTGATCCAGAACCTGTAATTAGAAGAGAACCTTCTGTTGAACCTAAACGATCAACACCACCCTTCCCACATAGGGTAAAGAAAGAGAAAGAAGATGCCTATCAAAAGAAGTTCCTGGAGAATCTCAAGCAGCTGCAGCTAAGCATACCATTTATGGAAGCCCTAGTGCAAATGCCGAAATATGCTAAATATCTGAAAAGCTTGCTTACAAACAAGTCTAAACTCGAAGAGGCTTGCACCATAACAATGGGGAAAAGAAGCTCAGCGGCATTGCTCAACAAACTTCCATCTAAAGAAAAAGATCCAGGGAGTTTCACTATTCCTTGTCAGATTAAAAATTTGCATATTGAAAATGCCTTAGCCGACCTAGGAGCTAGTATAAGTCTTATGCCCTCTTCTATGTATGATAAATTAGGTCTTGGTGAACCAAAACCTACTAGGATGTGCTTAGAACTAGCTGATAGGTCCATACAATACCCATTAGGAATAGCGGAAAATATATTAATAAAAGTTGATAAATTTGAATTACCTATCGACTTCGTTATCCTTGATATGCCTGAAAATTCTAGAACTCCTATAATATTAGGAAGACCATTTTTAGCCACTGCTAGGGCCATGATTGATGTTTTTAATAAAAAAATAACTCTTACCATAGGAAAAGATGAGGTTGAGTTTAACATGGAACAATCTATGAGTAAAGATAATTCCGATGATGATGAATGCTATAACGTCGATGTTTCTGATGACACGATTAATCAATTCACTCAGAGATTGTTAAAAAATAATTTGCTTGATTCTTTTCTGCTTAAAAATTTAGAAAACACAATTGCTATAGAAGATCAAGTTGATGAGAATACTATTGATTATAATTTTGCTGCTGATTCTGCTGTATGTAACGCGATGCGGCGCATCGAAAACATCGATGCGGCGCATCTATCCGATGACAGCAGTGATATAATTAAAGAACAGGTTTATTCCGCTAGTGCTACTGAGATTGATAATGTTAAACCTGTGCTTAAGGATCTTCCTTCTACTTTAGAATATGCTTATTTAAACGGAAATACTAATTCACCCGTTATTATTGCATCTGACTTAACGCCAAAAGAAAAAGAGTCTCTTTTGCAGGTACTATATAAACGAAGAGGAGCATTAGCATGGAGTATGTCTGATATTAAGGGAATTAGCTCGTCATTTTGTACACATAAAATCCTTATGGAGGATGAATTCAAACCAACTATCCAACCTCAAAGGCGTTTGAATCCAAAAGTCCAAGATGTGGTAAAAAATGAAATCGTAAAGTTACTTGACTCCGGACTTATCTACCCAATTTCCGACAGCTCGTGGGTCAGTCCTATCCACGTTGTGCCGAAAAAAGGAGGAATGACGGTAGTACTCAATGACGACAATGAGCTAATCCCTTCAAGAACCGTTACCGGATGGAGAGTTTGCATCGACTACCGCAAACTCAATGATGCTACGCGAAAAGATCACTTCCCTCTTCCATTTATTGATCAAATGTTAGAAAGACTATCAGGATATGATTATTATTGTTTTTTGGATGGTTTTTCAGGTTTCTTCCAAATACCCATTGCCCCCGAGGATCAAGAGAAGACGACTTTCACCTGCCCTTATGGAACCTTCGCCTATAGGAGAATGCCGTTCGGACTATGCAACGCCCCTGCTACTTTCCAACGTTGTATGACGGCTATCTTCCATGATATGGTAGAAGACTTTATGGAAGTCTTCATGGACGACTTCTCGGTGTTCGGTAACTCATTTAGTGATTGTCTCTTTAAACTTGATAAAATGCTTGCTAGGTGTGAAGAAACTAACCTTGTTCTTAATTGGGAAAAATGTCACTTTATGGTTAGAGAGGGAATTGTGTTAGGACATAAGATTTCTGGGAAAGGTATAGAAGTCGATAAAGCTAAAATTGATGTAATTGCTAAACTACCTTACCCCACTAACGTAAAAGGCGTTAGAAGTTTTTTAGGGCACGCTGGATTTTATCGTAGATTCATAAAGGATTTTTCAAAAATATCTAGGCCTATGACCCAATTATTGCTAAAGGATGCAAAGTTTGATTTTTCTGAAGATTGCAAAAAGGCATTTAATATACTTAAAGAAAAACTAACTTCTGCACCCATTATAATTTCGCCGGATTGGAATCTGCCTTTTGAACTAATGTGTGATGCTAGTGATTATGCTGTTGGAGCCGTACTTGGCCAAAAGATAGATAAGAAATTTAAGCCAATTTATTATGCTAGCAAAACATTGAATAATGCCCAAGAACACTACACCACCACGGAAAAAGAACTTTTAGCAGTAGTTTTTGCATTCGATAAATTTAGATCGTATCTTATATTGTCAAAAACTATGGTTTACACTGACCATTCTGCTTTGAAGTATTTGTTCAATAAAAAGGATGCCAAGCCAAGGCTTATTAGGTGGGTTTTATTGCTCCAAGGATTCGATATTGATATTAAAGATAAAAAGGGTGCCGAAAATCTAGCTGCTGACCACTTATCTAGACTTGAAAACCCTGATATGGAGGTGCTTGACGAAAGGGAAATAGCTGATGACTTCCCTGATGAACACCTTATGATGGTAGGAATTAAGAGCAATAATAATGGACCATGGTACGCCGATTTTATAAACTTTATTGTTGCAAATGAAATTCCAAAAGGGCTAACATCCGACGAGAAAAGGAGGTTTATAACTCGCTCTAGCGAGTATATTTGGGATGAACCTTATGCCTTTAAATTATGTCCTGACAATATTATACGAAGATGCGTAGATGGTGATGACATTCCTGCAATATTGGCACATTGCCATTCAGGGCCAACAGGGGGACATCACGGTCCAGTCATCACAAGAAGAAAGATCCTGGATGCGGGATTTTACTGGCCCACTATGTTGGAGGATGCGAAAGATTATATAAAAGGATGTGATGCGTGTCAACGATCTGGAAATATTACATCAAAGAACGAAATGCCGCAAAACTATATCCATGTATGTGAAGTTTTCGACATATGGGGATTAGACTTCATGGGACCGTTTCCTGAATCTAAAGGTAATAAATATATTTTAGTTGCTGTTGATTACGTATCAAAATGGGTCGAAGCGCAAGCATCTCCAACAAACGACAGCAAGGTAGTACTTAAATTTTTGCAAAATTTGTTCTCTAGATTTGGAATTCCTAAAGCATTAATTAGTGATAGGGGAACGCACTTTTGTAATCACCATCTGGGAAAAGCCTTGCAAAAATATGGAGTATATCATAGGGTTTCCACCGCATACCATCCTCAATCAAATGGTCAAACTGAAGTAACCAATAGAGCTATAAAACGAATTCTTGAAAAAACAACTGGGTATAATCCTAAAGGGTGGTCTGACAAGTTGAATGATGCTTTATGGGCATTCCGTACAGCCTATAAGACACCAACGGGATGCACTCCATTTCGTCTTGTATACGGAAAAGCATGCCACCTACCGGTCGAAGTTGAACAGAGTGCATATTGGGCTTTGACGAACTGTAATATGGATATGGAAGCTGCAACAAAGAACCGTTTCATGGAACTTAATGAACTCTATGAACTAAGAGATGAGGCCTACAAAAATACTAAGATCTACAAAGAAAGAACTAAAAGATGGCATGACTCGAGGTTACGTGGAGATAAAACGTTTACTATTGGAGAAAAAGTGCTACTATTTAATTCCAGATTAAAGATGTATCCTGGTAAACTTAAATCAAGATGGACGGGACCGTTCGTTGTCAAGAAAGTGTATCCATATGGAACTATTGAAATATGCGATAAAAATGGTTATATATTCAAAGTGAACGGGCAACGTGTGAAGAAATACTTTGATAATAGAATCGAGGATAATGAGAACGAGGTGGTGGAGTTTGAACCCGACGTATTGGAATAAAGTGCTGAACGTGAGTCTAACTTGAAGACTCTGGAATAAAGACAAGTGCTTACCGGGAGACAACCCGGATTTATCTTTTATTATTCTGTTTTCTGTGTCGAGTCAGTCCAGGCCGCACGAGGATACGGCGCATCTCAGTCCTGAGATGCGACGCATCCTCTGCAATGGTCATATCTTATTTTATTTTTCTGCATTTTTATTTTCGACTTTAAAACTATTTATCAGTTTATTTTAATGCGGCGCATCCCTGGTTAAGGATGCGGCGCATCTTTATTCTGATCCGTATTTATTCCAGGCTCGATACGGCGTATCTTCTTCAATAAGATACGGCGCATCGACTGACCTGATGATTTTCAGTTTTAATTTTTTTTTTTTAGTTTTATTTTTCCTAACTATTAATGTGTTATGCAAGTTGAACCTTTCTTATCTTAGGTGTGTTTTAAAGTGTTGGTGGTATTATAGTTTCCTGGATTTCCTGTGGATACATCAAGTATGAAGCTTTAACGTTCTAATCCACAAGAAGTTGATTTTTGCTCATATACAAATGGAGGATCATACCGAGCAAATCTCAGGGGAGTTTTTCCGTTCTAATTCTTTTATTTCCAGTTTTTAACCTTTTATACAAACAACGAGGACGTTGTTTAACTTAAGTGGGGGGATTGGAGAATTAGAACACTTAACAATTACTTGTCCTACTTTTTCAAAAATTATGCTTAAAATGTGCTTAATATATCAAACTTAAAAAAAAAAAATTTTGGCATGTTTTTGTTTAAGATCTAAGTTGCATAGCTGCACACATGACGTTATTTTCAAAAATTGTGATTTCTCAAAATTCACAAATCTATGAGTGTGCCGGTGACTTGTAAACTTTAGAACTTGGCTTGTATACTATTCGAGACCACCATAATGAGTATTATTTATATAATTGGAATGACTTGTCTAACTTGGTAAAATTCTAGGATTACACCAAATAGCCTTTATATGTTATGTGTTATTAGCTAACTACACTGGTTAGTTAACCCCCGTATAAACCCTTTTGTTACTCTCATTTTTAGAGTAAGATACCCCTAGAAAAACACTCAGAGCCATTCCTTTCGTTTCTTACACCTATGTTTAAAATATTTCGTTACACCTTAAACCTTAGCCTACCCTGTAGATTAGAATCCGTGGTTGGTTAATTGCTATAGGCAGAGTGTGTTTCCTTACATTACCTGTGTTCGCGTGCGTAATTCATTATCTATGGTTAGGTCGGGAAATTGCATAATGCAAATTGGAGTGAAAGTAAATATTGTATATTTTTGAGTTTATTTTTCGTGTGTTTACTACTTTCACTATTACCGTTATTTCTGAAAGTATGAAAAGTATGAAAAAATTATCCGGAAAGAAAGTTGTAGTGATGTGGTGAAATTTTACACATCTATGTTTATGTTTCAAGTTAAAAAAAAAAAAAAAAAAAAAAAAAAAAAAAAAAAAAAAAAAAAATCGAAAAAATGAGAAAAGAAAAAGAAAGAAAAAAGAGTTGGATGTTTATTTTAAGCCAACGATGTAGAGTTATGTAAGTGGTCGATATCACCACTATTTGTTGTATTATATCTATGGATTGAATGGGAATTGGCAGTTATGGGAACGCCAATTAAGGTTTATTCTTTGATTAAGATTTTGTTGAGTATAATTCGTGTCTACCTAAAGCGTGTGTTTCAAGTGTTAAAGCGTGAGTTATTCAATGATATGAGTCTTATTCATGGGATGGTTGGGATAGTGATTAACCACACTTAGGATTTTAATTTATTTGTTTTGTTTTGTTTATTTTTATTTTTACACCAATTTATATCCCAAATGTTATCCATACCCTGTATTGTTCTTTATCCAACCGAACCTTTGATTTATTGAGATTAGGGATTTGAGCAATCTTAAGTATCGTAGTCGAGGATTCGGCTATGTATTTATGATTTTGTCGCCCTTTTTGATATATTATTATTGGTGAAGTTTGGACCTATCTTTAGCCTATTCGAGTTAAGGATTTGAGCAATTGCAAGTATCGTGTTCGTGGATTCGATCATGTATTTGTGATTTTGTCGCCTTTTCTGGAATTTGAGATCGATAGTGTAAATAAGAATAATTAACCCTTTAGCCTAAAAACCCTTTTTACCGCTTTAGACTTGTTATTCCTTAGCTTTAGTGGTGGAGATGTGTATACTTGCCAAGCTTATGATAGAATATTCGTCGCGACTGGACAGTTAAACGATTAGATTTGCTTTTATCGACTTATTTTATTTTACTCCTAATTCGTTAAGTGTTTAGTTGTGTGATTATGAAATAAACGAATACATGCTTAAAAATAAAAATAAATCCTAACATCTCTTAGGATACATTTTCATAAGTTTTAATCTAAGGTTTACTTGGGGACAAGTAAAGTTCAAGTGGGGGGATATTTGATGAACTCAAATAAGTACATTTTATTACTATCATTTATCCTATTAATTTGACTTGTTTTACTGTATTATGTATGAGGATTGATACTTAATTGTTTACTTTTGTAATTCTCAGGTAAAAACAAGCATTTGGTGAAACTTAGCTATTTTGGACTAATAATGGAGCAAAACGTGCATAAAGCGAAAGTCTACTGACATGGACAAGATCAAGTCAATTCTGCTCCAGATGCGCCGCATCTCACTATCAACATGCGCCGCATCTCTATCAAGATATCACCAGATACGATCCAAGATACAAGAGGACATGCGCCGCATCCTAATCAAGAGTTACGCCGCATCTTCTGGCGGTGTACGAATATTCCTGAATATTATAATCTTGGACCCCACGCGAAGTTAAGTACATGCGCCGCATCTACTTAGTAGATGCGCCGCATCTTCCCTCAGACAGAAACTATAAATACCCCGTAGACCAGACGAGTTAAGAGTTCGAAACCCTAAAACCGAAGTTCGGACAGCAGAGCAAAAGGACGAATTCAGTCAAGGAGGCAGCACAAGACACACCCAAATCGAAGATACAAGAGCTGTAAGAAGGTGCTGCATGTATTTAATTCATTAAGTAGTTTTGTTTTATTGTGTTAGCAAACTTTAATTCATCAGGATTGGTGGCTTGTGTAATGTGACAACGAAAGATTGCACTCCCTTTAATACTTGCTTTCCCATCAATTAAAGTTTATATGTTGATGTCTTTGGTTACTACTTATTAGTGCATTGATAACCTCTGTGTTTATTAGTGGCTTGCGGGCATTTGACTACGGGACAAGATGTGGCTCCCACGGTTGTTTCTAAATTGATCACTTAGGAATAACTTTTAGACATAAGTAATCATTAAGGGTTTACTCGCCGATGAGAATAGGACCAACGAGAAAGGGTTAATTACATACACTTCATATAAAGCTATCAATAAAACAAGTGACAATCTACTTAATTATAAGGACAGCCCTCTTATTGTCTCGAGTATCTATCTGTGTACGTGTGTGCTACTTGCTGATTCGTGCCTATTGGTTTATTTTATTATTTACTTGCAAACAAAACTGTGCCAGTCTCTCAGGCTGAAACCCCCTTGCGTTAGGATATTAAAATACTGATTAGAATAACTAGATAATACGTTCCACTCTTAGTGATCGACACTCTACTTACCATTATCTTCATACTGACCGGGTACACTGCTCGTTAAGTGTGTGTGTTATTGATAAGTCGGCTAAATATAAATTTAAAACTTGAGTAGGCATTAAAACTGCTAAACCGCAACGACACATCACGCGCATCAGTAATAAATTTTGATGTGTTAAATCAAAAAATATGTACAAAGATGTCATGCATTCATCTTTGTATCATATATGTTTTCAAAAACAAAACCATTTACTCATTCGTAGCTCAAACCATCAAAGTTTTTAATTGAGGCGTTGAACAAATTACAACATTGCTTTAAGATGCTTCGTATTTATCGTGGTGTACTTGGTAAGTCTAAAATTGACGCACAGGCGGGCGTAGGGACGACAGCCGCCGAAGCTGGTTAAAACCGTGCCCCTCTAAGGTCACAATTTAATGCGTACAAACTAGAACCCACTTTTTAGTTTGCCAATTTTAGGTCCGCCGCTTCGACCACTTAGTACAGTCGCAATCAATCAACTAAAAAAATATGATTTTCTTGCTAAAATAATTAATGTAGTAAATTTATTATTGCTAGTCTCGCCTGGGAGCAAATTACCGTGCGAAGCGAACCACTGTCGGCACATAAGACTTGACAATAAATAAAATTACTACAAAGGTTTCATAGTTATTAGTCTTATTTATTTTTATTTTGAAAAATTACCCTCTTTTGTAGTTTACAATCCATCATAATATTAAACACAAAAGATCAAGTAATTACAAAAATAAATAAATAAACACATAATAACAAATATATGATCATCCACGATATCATATAGCCACATGCAAACCTTTTTCAATAAATCCTAATATTAATTCTATGTGTAATTTTAAATGTATGTAACTAACAAAACTCCCATTGGTTTTCGAGCTCATTGTGCCCAATGGTCCACAGACACCAAATAACTTGGCCGCGTAAGTTTTGGTTAGTTAGATACCACATTGCACATAACTTATTAATTAATATATATTGAGGTCTTCCCCAATTTAAGATTTATTTAAATCATGTAGCAAATAATTCAATACAAAATCAAACAAACCATTCCATGACAAAATATGCAAGATTTTGTCATGGATCCCATATTGCACATATAATCATGTCAATATATCCTGTACGCAATCTAATTAATTAATTAACGACGTCACATAAGGTACTCATTAATTAATCCCTAAAAATTGCATGCAATCTAATTAAAGATTCAATTTTTAAGGTTTTATGTAATCAATTACATGTTAAAAACGCGGCTCATGATGCCACTGTTGGAATATGTGAATCATACAAATACTATAAACACATAAACATCAAAGATCACGCAGCGGAATGGATCTACATAAACATGTAAATTAATTAACATAAAATTAAATAGATGCGTACCTGATGAGGCGAAAAGTGTACCGCTTTTAAGGGGTCATTTAAGCCCTAAATCGTATTTATTTGATCAAATATTGCCCTAAATCGTTCCTTTTGTCATTTTAGGTACTTTTGAGGAGAAATCTGGAAAAGGAGGCATTTTGGACGTTTTTGGAGCATAAAAGTGAAGAAAACGGCAAAGTCTCAAAAATCGGCTAAAAGTTACTCTTGACGGCGTCACAATTAACTCTGGACGGCGTCATGCTTTGGCAAGAAAAAGTGGACGTGAAATTTACTCATGATAGGCCAGTGAAAATAGCATGTGAATTCTGACGGCGTCACGCTTTAACTTGATCAAGGGTGTCACGGCTTAAATCATAAGGGGACGGCGTCACGTTCACGAGCTGACGGCGTCAAGCCTTGATAAGCCAGAATGGATTTTGGAAGAGCTAAAGAGGGACGGCGTCAAGAAGGTCATCCGGGAACCCTAGAAGCGGCGAAGTGACGGCGTCACAATCCATAAGGTGACGCCGTCAGATCCAAAAGTCTATATATAGTTTTCTAATTTTTTGTCATTAGAGAGAGCTTAGTGTGTGGAATTTTGGGAGAAAACCCTAGGACGAATTTAGCTTCTTTCTCAAGGCTTTTTGCCTTGAGATCTTCCATGTTACATTGAAGATAAGTTATCAATTAATCATTCAATATGTCTATGTGTTGTTTGATTTTATCTTATTCTTGTCTTTTGATTAACATGTTAGGCTAAATTTATCTTGTGTTTGCTTAGATCTAATGAAACCTAGCTATTGATTATTGGTTATTAGTGTGTTGTTAGTTGTATTGGATGATTGTTTATCTATGTTAGGCTTAAGAAAACTGGCTAACTTCCTATTCGGTAACTTGCTTGAACGTCTTAAGAAACATGAACCAAATGCGTACTAAAGGTTTTTATGGTTGTATTTAATGCACAAGCGAATTCTAGTGATCCCATGTTAGGAGCTTCCTAGCCGGCTCGACATAGGAGTGAAGTAGGAGCTTGTAGAGTTGGGGAAGTAAGTACGCCACCCCACGAATGGTATTAAGGAATACACCCGTCATCCACGCGACTAATACACACTAATTAACCGGTAAAAGATAGCTAGGGAGTAAGGAAATCTAAGTAAACACATTTCTCTACACATAAGTTTCTCTCCACATTTTCATTTTTGTTATTTACTTTATTTGCATTTGTAGTTATTTGGGTTAGTTGACTAGCAACTAATTCCGCCCACTCTTTCAAACCCGAGATTTTACTTGCTTTCATAAAAATTATAAAAACATAAAAAGAATCTTCCTCAACCCTTAGACCTAATTAGAGTAGTCTTTCACACCTAACGAACACTATTCCCTGTGGAGAACGATCAATCCCCCGTACTTACCACTACACTATACTACATCGGTCAGGTACACTGCCTGGTGGGGTTGTAAGCCTCTTGAGATCCCTCGAGAGGTAAAACCTGTTGTAAGGTTGCAAAACCCACGCATCAAGTTTTTGGCGCCGCTGCCGGGGAATAGTTATTGTTTAGGTTGAATTTTTATTTCTATTAGGTCTACTCACTAGATTCCTTTCTAGTGAGATTTTTATTTTCTTTTTCTAGATTTTCTTTAGTCTATCTATTTTCTTCGTGTCTTTGTTCGTAACCATACCATCCGACATCATGGAAGATGGTAATATCCTTAACCCCCACAACCCACCACCACAACAACCACAACCAACTCCTAGAGCCCGTACTTTAGGAGAGTATTCCCGTCCTAGCCACCATGGCTATCGAAACACCATTGAGCTCACTCAAGGAGCCAATATCACACCCTTGCGATCCGACACCATCCGGTTGGTGCAAAGCGGATGCGCATTCCATGGACTTCGTTCTGAAGATCCTAATCAACATCTCAAGGACTTTCTTAAAATCGTTGATTCTATAGACCTTGATGTTGCCACTCGAGAGACGACCCGATTGCGTCTCTTCCAATTCTCTTTGCGGGACCAAGCTAGTCAGTGGCTAGAACGTCAACCCGCAGGATCCATTACCTCTTGGGATGATCTCACCACTCGTTTCCTTGCTCAGTTTTTCCCACCGGGAAGAACTACCAAGCTAAGGAATGACATCTTGATGTTCCAACAACGTCAAGGCGAAACTCTCTACGAGGCATGGACTCGATTCAAGGACTTACTCCAAAAAGTCCCTCACCATGGCATAGAACTTTGGCTCCAAGTCCAAATCTTCTATGACCATATCAATCTCTACACGAGGCAAACCATTGACCAATCGGCCGGTGGCAAGCTACGTGATCTAAGTGCGGAACAATCATGGGCTCTCCTAGAGGATCTTGCTCTTTATGACAACGAAAGTTGGAGTGATCCCCGTGATTTGAATAAAACGGTCAAGGCAATATCTTTGCCTTCGAACAATTCAAGCACTTCTGACCTTAGGATCATAGAACTTGAAGACCAAGTCAAGTTTCTCATGAAATCCTACGAGGCTCCTAAACCTTCAAGCCAAGTGAACAAAATCACTTCTTCATGTGAATTATGTAGTGGTCCCCACGACACTCGTGATTGCATGGAACTCCCCGAACAAGCTTTTGTGGACTACGCATCCTCGCGTACCGACGGAGCGGGAGACAAGTGGTACACTTTCAAACCCGAGCCAAACCCTTATGGTGATTCATACAACCCCTCATGGAAAAATCACCCGAACCTTAGGTGGAAACAAAACCAAAACGCCCAACAAACAAATCCTTCCAACCCACCTAATCGTTTCCAATCAAGCGGTTCCAACTCGAACCGTACTTTCAACAACAATCCTTCCGGCAATGGTAGTACCGATAACTTTGAAGGATTGATGTCTCAATTTATGGCATCTCAAGAAGCTCGTTTAGCCAAGTTTGAAGCCGATTTCAAACAAAAACAAAGCGAGATGACCGATAAGATTGACACCTTGTTGAAAGCCCTCAATGACCGAGAAATGGGAGCACTCCCTAGCAACACGGTCAAGAACCCGAAACTAAACGTCAACGCTATTTCATCGGTTTCGTCCCCTAGTTCTTGTCCACAATATTATTCGGTCAATTCCATGAGCACGTGTTTCAAACAAACCCAAGTCGTTCCAAATGACCAAGAAGTTATGACATCCAAATTGGTCAACAACATAGTTGAAACACCTCCCACTCAAAACCTTGACGAAGAATTCAAGGAGCTCCACCTTGAAAGTCCGGTTGTTGATGAGTTGGATGAGAAGAAGCTCAAGTTAGGCGAAAAAGGGACCGCCTTTGTTCAAAACAAGCTACCTAAGAAGTTAGATGATCCGGGCTTATTTGTTCTACCTTGCAAGATCGGTAATTCGGAGGCTTATGACACATTAGCCGATCTTGGATCAAGCCTTAACCTACTTCCGTTACCTCTCTACACCTCTCTAAAACTTGGAAAACTTGAAGAAACCGAGGTAATAATAGGTTTAGCGGATGGAAGTGTTGCTTACCCGGTTGGAGTAGTTAACGACGTGTTAGTGCACATTGGAAAACTAACCATTTTAGCCGATTTCCACGTCCTTGATATGGTTAGCGACCCTACATGCCCCTTGTTGATAGGTAGAGGATTTTTGGCGACCGCTAGTGCTATGATTGATTGTAAGGAATCCAAGATAGCGGTAGGAGAAGGAGATACTTGGTCAGTCTATGATGTTAAGAAACATGCCTATGATACTAGTGAGGAACCAACACCACATTGGCTAGAATCAAATAGGAGACCATCTAGATATGGACCTTGGATTGATAGAGACTTCATAGGACCCCAACGCCCATTTTACCTAGAAGAGGACTTTGTTAACCGAACGCATTCGGTGGAGCAACTCTTGGCTAGGGACACTGAATTGGATCCATTTGAAGATTCTCTAGTTTTTAGAAAGATGATTGATTTCCTAGGAGTTTTGCCGATTAACCTAGGAATGAATAAGTGGATTTGTGAGGAAGATGATCATAAGTGGAATTGGGATAAACCACCCAAAGATGGAGATGGGTCATGGCATATTAAGATGACATTGTATGACCCGGATGGAGAGAAGTTTGAAAAGATATATCGTACTAAGCGGACCAATAGGAAACTTCAATCCAAGCTTAACCCTAAAGACGTCCTTGATGACGAGCTCACTTACATAGGGTAGCGTGACTTTGAGTCTAGCTACAAGACTCGTTAATAAAGAAAAGCGCTTCTTGGGAGGCAACCCAAGCTTTATTTTATTTGTTTTGCGTGTTTGTTTATTTGTTTGTTTGATTTTATTTGCTTCCGTATGTGTGTTTAATTTTTATTAGTATTGATTCATGTTCAAAAGTAAATTGTGAAAATGCTTTATGTTGTTTTTAACTTCGTCTTAACTACATATAAAGGTATTTTGCAAAAGATAAGTGTAAGGGAAATCTAAATCGGTTTATTAGAACACAAATTAACATGAATCGTAATAATAATAAATTAACATACATATTAGTGTGTGTTTGAGTCAAATGCTTGTATCGAGTCATGATGATGTTTTGCAGGATTTCCAGGAAGTAAGGTAAAGGTTTTTCCAGAAATTTTCCGGAAACTTAAAATGAAAATTTTTGTCAGGTCATTTCTGACGGCGTCAAGGTTTATAACCTGACGGCGTCAGATTTAATTTTCAGAAATTTTTGAAAGTTTTGTTTTCATAAAAAGTTTTTATTAAAATCTCCAACTTATAATCTCCAGGAATCTGCAAAGTTATCATTCCACAAGCATTATATCCTTATATATAGATTTTATCCCGCCGATGTTATGCAGGTTTTCGTGTTTGTTTTCTCAGGTTTAACAGGTTATTTTGGACAAGGAGATGTTTATTGAATCAAGCTTTTGGCGATGCATTAGTCATGGAGCTTCAACATTCTCTTTGGAGGAAGATCTAACCGTGTAATTTCACTATCCACCGAGCGAATCAGGGGAGTATTTGATTTCATTCTTTTACTTTTTGCTTTTACATCTTGTTATTTGAACATTGGGGAAAATGTTCATCTTAAGTGTAAGGGGGGGTAAAAGTACGATTTTAGAGAATGCCATTGCGCTTGATTTTTGTTTGTTTAATAATAGATGTGTAATAAAACTGAGATAAATACCTGTTAGGGTAATTTTAGTGCCAAATTTAAAATTTTTTACAACACTTAGGAGTGAAACTTTGATCTTAATGAGCGTCTCACGGATAGGAGTTATATGACTAGCACAAAAACCGTACCACTAAAAAATTTTCCACCCCCAAATATGTGAGGTTCGCCCCTAGAATTGGTAGGAAAAGCATTTATGCTATGATGTGTGTACCGGTAGCACTTAGATTCTAGAACTTGCGTTAGGACCATTCCGAGGCCACAAGTGAGACTACATTCGTGTAGTTAGATTTGCTACATGATAAGAGGCATTAGGATTAACCCATTGTTTTACACATGTGTTTTTGTTCTAATTACGTTGGCTACATTGGTCAAGTAATTCTCCCACACCCCTTTGCGTTGTGCTCATTTTTAGTACACGATACCCCTAGTACACCCCTCAGAGCCTATCTTTTCGTTTCGACCTTTAAGCATTTTACTTAAAGGAAGAATTTGTTACACCCCACTTAAATGTACACCCAAATCGCCTTAGCCTACCTTGTATGCACTCATCTTTAGTGCATTATTGTTACAACATTTGTTTAAACCCAAGTTAATTATCTAGTTGATTACATGGTTGCTAAGTCGAGTCATATCCTTGTACATATTGTTTTGGGACGATTGGGACTCTTGGGTAAAGTACTAGTGTAATGGAGTAATGGGGAAGAACATCATTTATTACCCCCATATGTGCTAAATGTTTTAAAAGTACTCCAAGTTTTTCAATTATCTTAATTCGAGTAATTAGATTAGTATTTGTAAAGTTATGTAAAAGATCAAGTGTAAGGGGAATGCAATGCCCCTATGAGGTATTATTTTGGATGGTAGGGCAAAAGTGTATGCAAAAAAAAAAAAAAAAAAAAAAAAAAAAAAAAAAAAAAAAAAAAAAAAAAAAAAATCGAAAAATCAAGAAAAATACAAAAAAAATGAGAAAAAGAAAAATAGAAAAAACATACGGACTACCATCCCGTTTCATTTTACGTTTGTTTTATGTTTGTTTTTGTTTTTGTTATTTCGTTTCTAGCTTAAGATCGAGTCTAGTCTTGGCTTAGCAACATTGTATAGTACATGTAATTGATCAAGATCTTTAACTCGCCACCAGTAAAATATCCCGTATCCAACAAAACCGTGTTTTCCTTTTCCCTACACCTAACGTTATAACCCATTTAAAAGCCCTCTTTGATAGTTTATCTTAGGTGCTTACGCCTAGTGGAGGAGGTTTTCAATCCTTTCCCAAGCCTATGGTAATCTATTTGCTATGACAGGTAGTGAGAGATATTATCCGTTTTCATTTATGAGATTTATTTTGATGACACTTGAGAGATGTGAGTATCTAAACACTACTTGTGAGGTGCTAGTATGTAATCTCCGTGCTTATTATGATTAAAGTGGAACGATTATTTGTTGTAATTACTTTTATGTTTGCATTAAATGACCCCTAACTTGTATTTTGATTAGAATAAAAGCGCATTTGCTTGAGGACAAGCAAATCTCAAGTGTAAGGGTATTTGATGAGGCGAAAAGTGTACCGCTTTTAAGGGGTCATTTAAGCCCTAAATCGTATTTATTTGATCAAATATTGCCCTAAATCGTTCCTTTTGTCATTTTAGGTACTTTTGAGGAGAAATCTGGAAAAGGAGGCATTTTGGACATTTTTGGAGCATAAAAGTGAAGAAAACGGCAAAGTCTCAAAAATCGGCTAAAAGTTACTCTTGACGGCGTCACAATTAACTCTGGACGGCGTCATGCTTTGGCAAGAAAAAGTGGACGTGAAATTTACTCATGATAGGCCAGTGAAAATAGCATGTGAATTCTGACGGCGTCACGCTTTAACTTGATCAAGGGCGTCACGGCTTAAATCATAAGGGGACGGCGTCACGTTCACGAGCTGACGGCGTCAAGCCTTGATAAGCCAGAATGGATTTTGGAAGAGCTAAAGAGGGACGGCGTCAAGAAGGTCATCCGGGAACCCTAGAAGCGGCGAGGTGACGGCGTCACAATCCATAAGGTGACGCCGTCAGATCCAAAAGTCTATATATAGTTTTCTAATTTTTTGTCATTAGAGAGAGCTTAGTGTGTGGAATTTTGGGAGAAAACCCTAGGACGAATTTAGCTTCTTTCTCAAGGCTTTTTGCCTTGAGATCTTCCATGTTACATTGAAGATAAGTTATCAATTAATCATTCAATATGTCTATGTGTTGTTTGATTTTATCTTATTCTTGTCTTTTGATTAACATGTTAGGCTAAATTTATCTTGTGTTTGCTTAGATCTAATGAAACCTAGCTATTGATTATTGGTTATTAGTGTGTTGTTAGTTGTATTGGATGATTGTTTATCTATGTTAGGCTTAAGAAAACTGGCTAACTTCCTATTCGGTAACTTGCTTGAACGTCTTAAGAAACATGAACCAAATGCGTACTAAAGGTTTTTATGGTTGTATTTAATGCACAAGCGAATTCTAGTGATCCCATGTTAGGAGCTTCCTAGCCGGCTCGACATAGGAGTGAAGTAGGAGCTTGTAGAGTTGGGGAAGTAAGTACGCCACCCCACGAATGGTATTAAGGAATACACCCGTCATCCACGCGACTAATACACACTAATTAACCGGTAAAAGATAGCTAGGGAGTAAGGAAATCTAAGTAAACACATTTCTCTACACATAAGTTTCTCTCCACATTTTCATTTTTGTTATTTACTTTATTTGCATTTGTAGTTATTTGGGTTAGTTGACTAGCAACTAATTCCGCCCACTCTTTCAAACCCGAGATTTTACTTGCTTTCATAAAAATTATAAAAACATAAAAAGAATCTTCCTCAACCCTTAGACCTAATTAGAGTAGTCTTTCACACCTAACGAACACTATTCCCTGTGGAGAACGATCAATCCCCCGTACTTACCACTACACTATACTACATCGGTCAGGTACACTGCCTGGTGGGGTTGTAAGCCTCTTGAGATCCCTCGAGAGGTAAAACCTGTTGTAAGGTTGCAAAACCCACGCATCAGTACCTTTTGTGCACTATCAAAAACAAGGTATAAACCCTAATTAGGGTTTATGTGGATCGACTACACCTTAGTCGAATAGGGTAAGTAACAACAAGCTAAAAGAAGTTTGTATTCCGTTCTTGTACACACGTATTACTAGCGTCTCAATGTGAAAAGCTAGGTTCAAGATCACAAGTAAAACATCACAACACCTATGGTTTGATGTTCAATATTACATGATCGAATCCCACAAGGACTGAGCACACCACTGTACGCTAACATGAACATAAAAAGGTCAACTGATTACATGCATCTTCACACGCATGTAAAGACACATGAATTAATAAAACATGCATGTGCATGTCATAATCCTTTTACTGTATATGATGGATTGTCAGTGGGTACATGAAAAAGTGAACCGATTTATGAATGAATCGGTTAGGGATAAAATAATGTTATCGATTATTTTGAGCTTTGAGGGGTTTATATACACTCCAAACTTGCTCTCCAAGTTTGAGTGCAACACCTCCTCAAGTTTCAAAAATCGACATTCAACCCCCTTCACTTTCCTTGTTCGATCATATAAATATTTGTAATTTAATAATTAATCATAAATCATTATATTAATTATTAATACATTGAGACTCATACGTAATGTGTGCAATCCCGAAGTCTCGTGTTCGAAACCGGACATACACATATTAATAAATATCCACAAACTCTAACAGTGGATACATTCAGTGGCGGAGCCAGGAAAACCGAACATGGGGGGCAAATTTTTTTTTAACTTTTTTCTTTTTTCCACAGAAGCCAAGTACGTATAAAAATTATAACAACAAAATATAATAATACTAGAAAATAACAAAAAGTCGGAGTTTGCAATGAAATAAACAACTTACACTAGGAAAATAAACTACGAAACATGAGTTTGTAACGGAAGATTCGAATTAAAAATTGACGGGACGTCATTTTTTCTGATAATGGTGTTCTATTGTTTGAACTTTGAACTGTTAAAAGACTTTTATGCTGGACTCAAATAATGAATTATAATGCTTATTGAATTTTTATTTCTAGTGTAACTTAAAGGAAAATCAAATCGTGCCTCGTCGAATGTTGGTTAAGTTTTATTGTACTTCAAAACTGTAAAAGGACAATAGATTAATGTTCATTAACATTTATCTTTGTGAATGTGTAGGCATATCCATGAGCTTGTTTTGCAAAATAATATGCAAATCACCTTATCACAATTGCTTATGTGGTTATGTTTGGCAACTTTAAGGAGCAAATTGACTATCGAAAGAATAAGATGACCGGTATCATTGTTACATATGTTGTCATTCTTATAAGGTAGAAAATATATAATTATGCAATGCGGATCTTTAAAATATTACTTGTCTATATATCTATTTGAGCTTTAATTGGTACCGATCATTTTTTTAGAGTCGATATGATTGAGGTTGGGCACACTCGTGACCCTCATCGACCTTCATTTTTCTTTCCACATCAGCTTTCTCTCTCCGATAACCTACATACGACTTTTTACCACATCAAGACGACCTACACTACAAAAACCATACCCCACAAAAAATACATTTTAGTTTAATTAAAACACACACAAACACATACACGACCTCGGTCGTGATCTCGACCCAAATACCCCGACGACCATCACCGACCGAATCATCCACATCAAGGCCGACCGCCCCGACCGACCTTACTGCGCCCAGCCTGATGATATACAAGCCAAGTATGTTTGACACAACCTTATTCTCAGTTTCTCACCAAGACATAGATCTCAAAACTGAAATTCCTAAAGCATGATTATTAAAACTTTATTTTAGATGAGTGCTAGTATCAAATAACACTACTACAAAAAAAGCTAATTAGATCGGTTAGAAAGCCTCATATAGATCGGTAACCAACCACTCTATCTAAGGGTGATCTTTATGAGCAGATACATATATAGATCGGTCCAAAACCGATCTTTTTAATGCAACATAAAGATCGGTTAATACCGAATAACCGATCTAGTTAATAGCTATGATTTAAAAAAAATGATACAAAAAATTGATTTTCCCCTAATTTAATCATACAAAAGTGTAGGTTAATTTTTTCAGAATTGCAATTCATTATCTTACACAATAATATTCTAGTACAAATAACTTAGATAAAGATCAACATTTAAGTTACAAAAGAACTTCAACTGAAAAATGACAATTGCAACATAAGACAACACCCTCAAAATAAGAGTTCACAAGTCGTACTAACTACTATCCAAAAGTCCAAGCTGCTCCATTGCAAATATATAGGTAGATATTTACTCCTACCTCAAAATAAGAAAAGCAATCAAGGATGCCAAAAGAGTAAAGCTTGATGACCTTTGGAACCATTTCCTTACGGGGTTTTCGTAGTTGCTGTCGTTGTTACCTGCTGTCAACACTACAACAAATAGAATCTAACTTTCAAATCCCTTAACAACTACTGTAATCAATATCACATCATTAAGGTTACAAACAAACTTAATCATGGCATCAAGAAGCGTATCAATTTTCATTTAAAGCAACTTAAAAACGATATAAAGATGAAGATGGTACCATCTTACCTATGCAGATACGGTGCCACAAAAAAAATCACATCCCGCAATCTCACAATTTAATGCTTCTTTCAAGTAAATTACAACATTAATGTCCGTGTTCATGTGTGTATCTGCCGTGATCACTTCCGGGTTCAAGAAACCAGTCTTGTTAAATTGATTTGGTGAGGTTGCCTTGAGAAGACATAGTGACCTGATTAAACACATTAACAAAAATCAAACTAGTAGGTAGGGGTGTTATCGTGTTCCGGTTAAATAGGTTCGGGTGGTTCGGTTTGTCGGGTTATAATATAAATCCAACTCTACATAAATAAACCATAGATACCCCACATTTAGTTTGAGGTTTGTATATAGAAAGGGTTTCCCCGAGATTATGATTGCTCATCACTCAAATATTTAAACTTAAAATGTAATTTAACGAGGTAGGGGACGGACCGCCGCGTTGCAACGGGGCGTTGTTTCACGCCGTTGATCATTGACGGTATTTTTTTATGTACCGTTCCTACGTCAGCAAATTTATGTTAGCTCAGATAAAACATGTATACTTACTGAAATAGTAGGCAATAAGAGTAACAATGTATTCAAACTTAATCTATCTTTAACACAAATTGCACCACATTACCAACAAAATGGAAAACGATACAGAAACTTATTAAAAGTGTTAAGCTTGTCACTACTCTAGCATACACAAAGCCTTTAGTTCATGTAATATTGCTTGCTTGTCAGTTTCGGATAAAAGAGTAGGTATGTTAACCTGCTTCTGTCTGCAAAATTTTAAGGCAAAACATTAGTAACGGCATAATGTGCCAACTTTAGTAAGATTGGCTAGTGTAAGTCTTATTTATATGGTGCGTTTGTAGAATGGATGTACTGCTACTTAACTTCTTCATCTTGGTCTTATGTAGGTGTTGTTGGTGACATTGTTTTGTTGCTAATATCTATTGTTTAATTTGTAGTCCAGCAGTGGTTCTGTATATTCATTAAAAGGATTAGACACAAATTAAAAAAAGAAATTTCAAGTGGATTTAACGATCAATGATAACACATATTGTTGATGCAAATACCAGATCACGAATGTAGCAGCACGTCAACTCACCTTGAGCTATAGAACACTGGCGGCCGCTATTCATGTATGAGCTGCCACTACTCGTCTGTGAACTACTCGTCTGTGAATTTCTGTTATGCCTAATACAACAGTAAATTATTAACAATTAGTATAGCTTAAACTATTAGCTCTATTACGCAGTGACCATATCCATATTGCGATTGTAACAACAATTAAAGTTACCTTGAACCAAAGGACGCGTATGCCCGCTATTCATGTATGAACTGCTACCACCCTTTTGTGAGTTTCTGTTAATGCCTATTACGACAGCAAAATTGTTAACATTTAGTGTAGGTTAAACTATCGACTGTATGATGGTTTATGCGGAGCACGGATCATTCCTTTTCCATGGTTTCGATAACATGTACTACAACTGTATACCTATAACAAAAGTGAGTTGCAGGAAGTTAGTACACTTCATAATTACTCTTAAACAATCAAGTCATAGAATTTATAACAGTCATTACTACCAGTTAATGAGAATCGAAAAATCATTTAGCTTTCTGGTTTTTTGCATAGAAGAATACGACAATAGACAGAAGGCACTTGTCATAAGCTGATCTTGATAAACCCATACGCTGAAAAAGTTTATTTTGATATTATTCAAACATACATAAGGTTGCAGAATAACAATAATCTGTCAGGGCCTGTTTCGACAGATTCGGTCTAAGGGGGTGTTGGTAGACAAATCGATTTTGAAGAAAGGCAAAAATGTATACAGACATATCAGAAGTATCAATATCACCTGAAAAGGAAGTTTCTTTAACTGGATTAGGATTTGGTTGAACAGGTCCGGACTTTGTTTCAGTAGCAATAGGCTTAGCGACAGGAACATCAACTGTAACTGAACTCCGAAAGTAGCTATTCTAGCATGCCAATCCTGCTATCAACTCGTTAATGCCAACAACAAATTTTTAAAGGTTTCAATATTTTACAATAAACAATAAGGTTAGCACATACCGTTGCAGAGTCCAACTCGCCACCTAAAGGTAGCCGTCCAATAGCAGCAACGTGCAACTTTCTTGCAGCTGAGAAAGAACAAAAAGATAAATGAAACTGAAATAAGCTCGTTTTACAACTTCTTAAAAAGAGATTATCCGACACAAAAAACATGGTAAGCCATGTAGCTATCCAATAATCCACGACTGCCTGATTAAAATCCCAAATCTTTTCCACAAACATAACTTGAAATTGTTGGTCTATGTTAATAAAAAACAATTATAAAAAGGTCAAGAACTTAAATGAAAGTGAAATAAAAGTCAAGAAAATTCTACCTAAGCTAAAACAAATCATAGTTTACAAAAATGGTTACTAATTTAGGGTAAAGGGCACGAATTGAAGTAATGGAAAATCAATATGGTTACTAATTCACAAAGACTTTGAGTGATTAGATCAATTTACCTTGTTGAGGAGCGGCGGTGAAATTTTGGGGAAATGTCTAGGGTTTGTTTGGTGAGAGTGGTATATGATTTTGGGGAAATGGTAAAGTTTGTGTGTCTAAATTAAATTTTGGTGATTTTTGGGGAAGCGGCAAATGAAAAATTGTTATCCCGCTAAAACTATTGAGGTGAATACATCGGTTTATTTATTAATACCCGATTTATGTAGTTTCTCAGGTTTATAGTTCACGGTTGGGCGAAATATGTGAGCTGTAAATACATCAGTTAATATTTAAGAACCGATCTATTTATAAAACATCCCCCTCCTTTTTCATTATTAGATCAGTTTTTTATATAACCACTCTATTTAAAGTGATTTATCTAACCTTTTGTGTAGTAGTGTAACTAACATCTAAGTCCTAAATTTTACAACTAGCATCTACAGGTGGAAGATTGCTGCTCTTGTCTTACGGATAAGCTTCCAAGTTTCATACGTTGTCTGCTTCTCCTTTATTATTGGAATAAATATAGTTAGTGGTTGTTTCCAAAGACATGAAGACTAATAATACTGAATACACGATCCAGACGAGGTTCTCAGGGAGGAAAAACACCAACATAAGGGAAAGAGGTATATAAAATAGTCCCAAATAATTAATCTTATTATGATAATCTGCATCGCTATCAACTGTATTATCCAAATGCCAAATAAAGTAATATGCAAAAGCATACCCAAAGATTAGACACACAATCATATATCCGATCGAGTTAAGGTTTGGAGGGACAAATGCTACCATAAAAAGTGACAAATTCGCCACAAACGCACCGAATAATCCAATGCATTTTACGATTGTTAAACAGATATACCACATCCACGAGATTTTCAAGTAGTATTTTGCAAAAATCAAAACTAGAGATGTTAGTACAACTACAAATGTTGTAACAATCGATAACGTCCAACCACGTTTTATACTTTCGGCAATAAATGAGCGTAATCTAGATAACTTGTCTAGCGTTAGAAACGTATATAACGCACAAACTAAGATCCGTGGAGTAAAAAATGGTTATAGAACTCCAATCCAAATTCTTTTGTCACATTTGATGGGTAGAGGTTATGTATACTTCGAGACGATAAATGACGACACTAATGAGCTTGAAGATTTTTTTAATTTTTTTCATACAATGTCATGTATATAATATGGTGACATTCCCGCACATCATGCTCATGGACTCTAGTTAGATACCACATTGTTTAAATTGCCCCTTCTCAAATTGTTGGCCTTACTTCAACCAATAAAACATTTTCTACGGAGACAAAGAAAAAGGAACTAATTTTGGTTAGGTATTGAAAGTTTAGCTTTTTGGACGACACGCGTTGTTGCAAATATACTTGGGCACCACACAGTACAATTTAGATACGTTGTTGAGTTCGATTGATAAAATCATCGGTTCACAAGAAACTGCTATTAAAAAAAGTTTTAATAAAAGCATAAACGAGCAAAAAAACATACATTTACTATACCACAACTCGCACTATTGTAGGATCATGTTGCACGTTATGCTTTGGATAAATTTTTTGAAGAACTCCAACAGCCTAACAATGAAGAAAATTGTGGCCGTCATTTGCGGACAAGTTGTGCGTTACCATGTGCGCACAAACTGCGCCACTATTACAAAAAACGGTAATTATATTAATAGGCAAATTCTTATGTCATTAACTATTTGTATTATGATAACACACCGAAAAAAGAATAAAACTAAAAATTAAACTAAAAAAGATAAAAATAATAATAATAATAATAATAATAATAATAATAATAATAATAATAATAAAATAAAAAAAATAAATTAGGAGAGATATTAATAACCAAAATTATGAGAGGTATTTTTATAACAAAGACAAAAACGTCAAAAGAGAAAATACAAAATAAGACAAAAATGTAAGGCAACAAAAAGATTAAATACAAAAAAGATAAAAAAATAAAATAATCAATAATAAAAAAGGTACCAATATAACTTTTGGTGGTACCAATAAGGCAATAACCAACCCCTAAATATAATACATGATGCATACTTTGTTGACATATCAATAAACCACCGTAAAACTACCACCTAAACCCAAAAAAAAACCGAGAATCGGAAACAAAAAACCGAAACCGATTGAAAAACCAGTGGTTTGGGTTTTTGTAATTTATAAAAACCGAAGTTTATGGTTCGGTTTGGTTTTAGCAAAAACACCAAACCAAAAAAACCGAACCCAAAAACTACATATAATCTAAAGACAAAAGTTCCTTACAGAACAAGATTTTTCTAAAGAACAAATCCTTTGATCTTAACCGTCCATCTTTTTTAAATCTAAAGGTGCAGATTAATTTTCATTTCACACCGACTGCTCTCATTTACTCTCACCAGTTTCCGGCGACTGTAGCGATTGTTCCGGCGGAGGAGCGGGGAAGGAAGTGGTGCCCCAAAACTGGCGAGTGAGGGTTATTGGTGATTTCCGATAAGTTCTCTTTAACACCTTGCCTGGTGTTAATGGTGATTCTTCATCTGATTTTTTCATCTTTGATTTGTTGTGGTTTTTGAGATGTGACGTCATCGTCTTCATCGTTGTTGATTTGGAGAGTGTTGGTGATGGAACGAGAGAACCATGACGTTTTCTGTTATTAGAAGTTTGTTGAGATTCAGATTTGTTGCGGTTGTTGTTGATCGGAATATATATTTTCCGGTTAACTGGTGGTTAGTGTTTGTGTATGTTTTTGTTGAGAGAGAAACAAGTAGATTTTGTGAGGGTTATTTTAGATATTTTGATTTTTTATATGATTGGTTGCTTTGATCACAACCATTGGATCAAAATGAAATCAATGGACGGGATTGACTCTTTTGTTCTTTAAAGATTGCTTGTTCGCTGGGGATCTCACCTCATAATCTAAAAAGCTCGTGTTTCAATTGCTTCTTGAATCTGTCATTTATAACACATGAACAATTATCATCTAGAAGTTTTTTATGATCAGTTGTTTCTTATTCTCATTATTTTGTGTTTCTCTGTTCTTAAAACTTGAAAATTTTATTCTATGTTGCATTAAAAATTCGACCATTAAAAATCAAACCGCGATAAACAAATAAACCGAAAAACCAAATCGAAAATAAACAAAAAATGTGAAAATCGAACCTAGAATAAACTGAAACCGAACGCTTTCTAAAAATCAAAAACCAAATATTTTTTGTTTGGTTTCACTTTTAGCAAAAAATTGAGCCAAACCGAATATGCTCACCCCTACCCACAAGTGGTTATACATGTCGCCATACATGCGCCCATCAACCAACCTCGCTGATCATGCACATGATTAATACGAGTTTATGTGTTTTTGCCTTATTTTGTCACGTTTTGCAACACTATGTGTTGCTTCTTCTTTGCTTATTTTAAATGGATAAATAGGATTATATTTTCCATGTCATTAGTTTGTCTGCAATAGATTTTAGGTATCACGCAATATAGATCATATTCTTGATTGTGCACGTGTTTCACATCTTGGATAGTTCTTTTTTAGGCTGTAACATACTTCAATTCGTAGTATCTGCTCTTTTGTGTAGATTTTTTATCATCCTGTAAGTCAAGCTAGTGTACTGCTAGCCAAACCACACCACATGGACGATTTTTGCAATTTACTTTATGAAAATAGACTTATATTTTAAACTTTGTAAATTAAATTTGTTCCCTTTCGTTTGTGCAGAGCACGCATACTGATTGGGGAGGATCTGTTAGAGCAATGTTTATGGAAATTATATTAAAGTGTATATGACTAGAATCGAACTCGGGACCGAGGGATTGCACACTTTACGTATGATGATCAAGTAAATAATTAAGGGTAAAATATAGACATAGCCCGGTTTAGTAAATTGTTGGGCTTTTTTGGCCCCAAAATAGCCCAACACTTTAAGCGACTGAATCTGGGAGTGACATGTGGCCGAAAAAAGTCGCTTAATTCAAAAAAAGTCGCTTAAGCGACTTTTTTTTCAATCTACTGCTAGTGCATCTGTTTCTACTGCTGGGCTTAATCGAAAGTCGCATAATTTACAAAAAGTCGCTTAAGCGACTTTTTTCCGCCACATGTCACACCCAGATTTAGTCGCTTAAAGTGTTGGGCTATTTTGGAAAAGCGACTTTTTTGGGGCCAAAAAAGCCCAACACTTTACTAGACTGGGCTATTTGTAAAATTGCCCCAATAATTAATATGCATAATTATTGTATATATTAATTATTTGGACACGAAATGATACATAACAAACGTTATGTAATTAACGGTGTTGACTAACGACCGTTCGAAAATAAAGGAATGACCATTAGTGAAAATTGGGACTCAAAGAAGGATCTAGAATCCCTTGCATAGGGGTGGCAGGTTTTGGCAAAGGGTTTCTAACCCTAAATCGATCCATTATGTGTCTTGGGCTCCAAGTAATGTTTTCACTATAAATACAAATTGAAGGGTTATTGTTTTGGTGACCTTGTACAATGTTATAACCCTAATTTGTGTTTTCTCTTCCTTTGTCATTAAAACTAGTCGATCTATATCCAATATAGTCGATCCATAAAACCTTTTATGTAGCAAAATTTTTTTGGTTTTAATTGTGTCTAATCACTAGCATCATTGCTTGATCGGTTATAGTACGTGTGTACAAGAGTTCGGTAACAACTTACTTTAGTTGTTCATCTTGGATTGTGGAACAAAACGGTAAGGGGTTCCACGCTAATCCTATTTGTTGATCTTGTGATTAGTAGAGAAGACCGATATTTGTTCTTGCTAGGATCTCGAAGTAACTCTAATTTACTTTTCAGTAATTCATTATATGTGTTAAATTAAGATCCTGCTTCCGCTATGCGTACTTGATGTGTTTATTTATTTAGATGTTGATCATGCTATTTAAATTCCAACAGTGGCATCAAGAGCCTGTTTAACATGTTAATGTAATTACCTAAACGCATAATAAAAATCAATTCTTGATTTATACATACATGTTATGTCGATTTTTTTTTTTTTTTTTTTTTTTTTGGGGTTTGTTTTTATAGAAAACATTCTAATAAAAATCGAATAGAATTTAGGGTTAGGGTTTCGACCCTAGTTTAACTAATTAATTAGTTGTAACCCTAAATTAAAGAACATGTTGTGTTATGTGTTTATTTGAGTAATTAGGGTTACGTTCCTGATTGATCCATAATTCTTCATGCAAGTAATTATGGATTATGTTATTGTTTATTTGCTTCATGATTTTTTAAGATAAATCTAAAATTAGGGAAGACCCTAATTAATATATTAATGAATCGGTTATGTGCTATGTGATATTTAATTATTTAAAACTTACGCGGCCAAGTTATTTGGCGTCTGTGATCCATTGGGCACAATGAGCTCGAAAACCAATGGGAGTTTTAATAATTATATACATTAATTTACACATAGAGATTATTAATAGGGTTTATCAAAAGGTTTGCATGTGGCTATATGATATTGTTAATGATCATATATGTGTTATTTAGTATTTTTTTTATTTTTTAATTACTTGATCTTTGTGTTTTAATTATGATGGATTGTAAACATCAAAAAGGGTAATTTTTTGAATAAAAATAAATGAACATAATAACTATGAAACATTTGTGGTAAATTATTTATTGTCAAGTCTTATGTGCCGATAGTGGTTCGCTTCGCACGGTAATTTGCTCCCAGGCGAGACTAGCAATTTAATAATTTACTACATAAATGTTTTAAGCTTTAAATCTTAAAGTTTTTAATTGATTGATGCGACTGTACAAAAGTGGTCGAAGCGGCGGACCTAATATTGACAAACTATAAAGTGGGTATAAGGAAGCTTGACATTAAATTGTCATCCGAAAGGGGCGAGTTTTTAATTAGCCTTTGGGCGGACGTTTGCCTCTCCGCTCGTCTGTGCGTCAATATTAGACTTACCAAGTACACCATGAAAAAGTACGAAGCATCTTAAGGCAATGTTGTAAGTTTCTCAACACCATCAATTAAAATTTTGTTGATTTTAAGTTGCGAATGAGTAAATGGTTTTTTTAGAAAATATATGATACAAGATGAATGCATGACATCTTGTACATATTTTTTTGATTCACATCAAAATATAATACCCTTAAAATTTAAGTTATATGCCAACCAATTAATACGGAAACACCCGAGATGACATTCTATCGTTGCTAGCAGCCTCAGCTGAATGTAATGGTTCAAAGAATGGGAATCAAAGGGTAAATTGAGCACTTTCATTGCTAGCAGCCTCAGCTGATGTGATGAAACGACGTCAAGTTTACATGTTTCTAAATTGGTTAACTTAATTGAACACTTTCATTACTAGCAGCCTCAGCTGATGTAATGAAACGGCGTCAAGGCATAAAGATTTGGGGATGAAACATGCTTACAGTATGCAACTGAGGTTGGCAAAATAAGTAAGTCCCATGATTATAGGAATTGCAATTGGATATTGGCAATTGAGTGTAGCTCTACCTTATTAAGTACTTTCATTGCTAGCAGCCTCAGCTGATGTAATGAAACGACGTCAATTTGGATCCTAATTTTTCAGTGAAAATTAAATGGTTAAATTTAATTTACCATGGGTGTTTAATTTTCTTGAAAAGATATTATCAAAAATACTAAAATTGAATTTTGAAAATTCTTTTAATATATTTAATGCAACGTTAAAACCGTAAACGTGGAACATTCTTTTAAGTAGAAAGTTGATATGCACCCGTAGGGGTCTTTGGATAGAGTCAACTTAACTAAAAGAATAAACCGAGTCTACTTTCCGTGTGAAGAGTGAGACTTAATCCTATTCCTTTTCATGAATGAGAAAGGTATAATAGGAAAATTAGAATTGTCTAAATTCTAATAAATAACTCATGGCAAATTTTGAAGAAATTACACGTTTTAGGAGTTATTAAAATTAGAAGCTAGACTAATTACCGCGAAATTGGTAAAAGGCAAACTAGGATGATTGATCTAGTTGTTGTGCTTTAACCGTTTAAAGGTGCTACATACCATAGTGGTGATGGTTGACCTAATTGAGGAAGAAATTGTATGCCCAATTTTCTCAAGTTAATTGCATTGATGGATATTCCATCATTGACATGTAGAATACATTCTTTGAGTACCTTAGTATGTATTACGTAAGGGATTACTCAAAAGTGTAGGAAAGTAAGCAGCAAGCTATTTGCTTTTACTGTTTTTGAAACATTTATAATCCAGTGAGAGCATAGTGTTGTAATTACTGAATAATGAGTTCATGTAGTGATCTTTAATTCAGTGGGAGCTACAAGCTTTATATCTTGGTAGTAACCCGGATTATCTCTAGAATCTCTTGAGATAATTACTTTCCAATTATAGACACTTGTGGTATTAAGGATAGTCGTGTACATTTCCTTACTAGACGAGGTGATTCTATATCTACTAATATCTATGACACAATCATATTAATCACATAAGCAAACTATTGACGTGTTGTTTATCTGATGCTTGATGTTGTTCCATGCACAAGTGGGAGAAATCTTTATTGTGTGCAAGCAACAACACAAAGAAATATGATTTAAAGGGTTCTCTTGACTGTAAGGTAAGAAATTGATGTTCTAATGCGATTTATTTACATCTAATTTATTGAACACTTGGAGTTAATATCTACTTTCATTACTAGATATTAATGACAAGGTAAATTACATGATTTCATTACTAGCAGCCTCAGCTGATGCAATGAAACTGTGTTAATTTACAAGTTTCTAAATTAGATAATTATTAGAACAAGTGTCAATATGATAATTAGACTACTTCAAATATGAATATTTATGTATTGTTGCAATGACATAAATAGATGAAGTAATCTAACACTACTTCATAATTTGAATGTTTATGTATTCTTGGAATGACATAAATATATGAAGTAATAAATTAACTTGAAATCTTATTGAAACCATATTGTGGTGTTCATGATTACTTTAGTTATACATGTTTATATTGTAAGATATAAATATGAAGTCTTTTATTGCTATAAGACTTATAATAAAGTAAGACGTTAACTTGTTGTGTTTTTAATTAAGACATATACAAGAAGTCATTGAGTTGATCAATGACTTATAACGTATATTGGGATTATAACAGTTTATGTCTTCTTGTTAAGACATGGACATAAAGTGACTTAGTCAATAAGTACTTATGTTATAAAGCATGCAATTGGCTTGGAAAATCTATTGTACCATTAAATTGACTTAGTTGGTAAATAGGTAAGCCAAAAATAAAATATATTTATCTCACATATTGTAAGATTGACTTACAATATTAATCCTAATGAAATACATTTGTATATGGTATGTTCAGTTAGGAAAATCAAACTATTGTAATATTGTTTGATTAAAGATAATTATATCTTCAATTCTTCCTAAAGAAATCAAGGTTAGAAAATTGAGTAAGGATTGGATATACTCAATTAGACTCCAACCTAGAAGATTAATAAGACACCATTTATTATGGAATGTGATGAATCACATTAAGTCTTAAAATTGAAGTTCAGAATTTGTTAAACTGCTTATGAGTAGGCGATTAACAAATTAAATGTTAGGAACTGTCAATATGTATTTGTAAAGTCCCAAAAGAGAACAATGATGTGTTGCTCTATTTGCTAAGAATTTATAGATAATCTATAAATTGCAAAAGGCAAGTGGGAGTTTTATCTTGATAAGATAAAATTACAAGATACATAATCTTCTAAATACACTAGCAAAATCATAATGAGGATGAAACATGTTAAATCTCAAGATGATGGAATTCTTATTCATAGATCCGCAAGGATATCTCAAATATTTGTAGAATATATTGAGAATTATGAGTTGCATGATTTTGAAAAACCTGTCAATAAATTACAAATATTTAATTTGGCAAATTACTCATACTATGAATAATGAGATGCAGTCCAAGAAGATAACTAGTTTGAAAACGTAGTTGATCTTAAACTCTATAGTTACACTATAGAATGAAGATGAATTTCTACAAAGGAAATGAAAATCCTAGAGATTTAAATTTTGAGTAGAAATCATAAGGGACAAAATTTTGTATACATATTTAAGGTGTGAAAAGATTATCAATCACACTTAAGCAATTAAATGTGATTGAAATTCTTTATAGGCACATTAAATATATAAAGATTATGATTGTCATTCTTAGTTTCATTTACATGAAATTAACAATGGAATATCAAAACTCTTTCATGGGTAATTACTTGTGCGAGGACGAAAAGTAATTGAAATGAGTTTTTTTTTTAATTCAAATAATCTTTGGTAGTACACAAAGTGCAATCGTTTAGATTAATGCATGCATCTAGGAGATATACTTATGTTTAGTTATTAAATCTGGATTTGATTTATAATTAAAATAAGATATTTCTTAAATATTCCTGAAAGCTAGTGGGGGTATTATATTTATTTTCTTATTTCATATAGGAAGTAACATTCCATTAACATTTATATGTTAAGTCTTGGTTTTGAATGAAACTTCACGTGGAAATTTAGAAAATAAAACCTTGGAGTATATGTTTATTGTTATAAACATAAGCGGTAAAATAACTGATTCTAATAAACATGATAATCTATTAGAAAGGCTAGATAGATACATATCTTTGAAAAGATATGACATAAATGAAATCAATGACACAAGGATTTTTCATGTACATCATGTTGTTTGTTGTATCATGCTTGAATGAAAGATGATTGACAACATTAATATCTAATTGATAGTTATTAGATAGCTAAGTGTAATGTATATGGTTGGATTAGAATTAACATCCTCAGCCTGGAGTTGCTCCAAAATTCTAAATATGAACCATATGGCAAATCGTTGATATAGTTGTCAAATCTTGATAGATTTGAAGGTATCAAACATTACACGATGAATATTAAAAGTTTACGGAATTTTTAAAGAGCATATTGTTGTTTGGATACAATGATGCTAATAAGATTGAGATGACACTTAATACTAGTTATGGTGGGAGTTTATCCTAGTTAATGGCCATGTGTACTAGTTATGCTCAATATGAGCATAGTTGCATTATACATAAAGAATTAGAATACTTTAACTACAAAGGTTTGGTAGTTTAATTGTCATAAATTCGTGATAGAGGATGTCACGCATTTTATGAAGTATATGGCAATATCTAGATAGATGGATGCACACATACAAGAATTTCATTCTTGAAATAAGTATTCTCAAAATTTCCGATAGATCAAAATTAGTTGATTTATTCTTTGTCAACAAGTATGTAGAACATGACTTGAGGCATAATTCATTAATGGGAAATATCATGCATTGATCTATATTTAGTATTTGGATAAGGGATGTTAAGCAATTATTATTTACAATGAATTAAAGTACGTGGTACGTTTGTTTTCATTAATAATAAATTGTATCTTATATTTGCATGTTTAAATCCGTGAATAACTTATGTTATTCTAAATTGTCCGTTGTCGATTAATGATATGAGAATATCATTAAATAAAGAAAAATGTGAGGATTGGTAGAATGTACTTGAAGGTTGAGATGCCAATATCACATGATATTCAAGGATTTGAATATAGGACTTATCCCGACTTCATGAGTTTACTTTATGGATCTTGTCATTAAGTAAATCATGTATATATTTATCCTCAGACTTGAGATACCAGATAATTGTTCATACATGTAGTGCATTTCTGTGACTCAGTTTAACGCTATACGTAACTGGTAGCTATACGGATTGTTTTCAGAAGTGTTGCGAAGTGTATGAGTTATGCTCGTAGTCAAAATGGGATTTGTTCCTTCAAATTTATTTGAAGTTTAATACTGCTGGGCCCCTCGTAAGGTTAACAAGATGTTTGCGTGGCCACGCCCAAGATCTCCCCTGAACTTATTCAGAAGATTTGGTAATCTTGTGTAATCAAAAAACGAGAAACAGAATATTAATAAAGAATGACTAAGATCCACATCTTTATTAATGTAGTATTAGAAACAAAATGATAAGTATGATGATTAATCATCAAGTGGTTTTTCCAGGAGACCACACACCCGAGTTGTACTAGGGGCATTGGCGTGTTGCTAGACGCTAACCAATGTCAATTACACTTTTAATAGGTTTCCAAGTGGGAGCTGTTAGAGTTATGGAAATTATATTAAAGTGTATATGACTAGAATCGAACTCGGGACCGAGGGATTGCACACTTTACGTATGATGATCAAGTAAATAATTAATATGTATAATTATTGTATATATTAATTATTTGGATACGAAATGATACATAACAAACGTTATGTAATTAAGGGTGTTGACTAACGACCGTTAAGAAATAAAGGAAGGACCATTAGTGAAAATTGGAACTCAAAGAAGGATCTAGAACCCCTTGCATAGGGGTGGCCGGTTTTGGCAAAGGGTTTCTAACCCTAAATTGATCCATTATGTGTCTTGGGCTCCAAGTAATATTTTCACTATAAATACAAATTGAAGGGTTATGGTTTTAGTGACCTTGTACAATGCTATAACCCTAATTTGTGTTTTCTCTTCCTTTGTCATTAAAACTGGTCGATCTATATCCAATATAGTCGATCCATAAAACCTTTTGTGTAGCAAAATTGTTTTGGTTTCAATTGTGTCTAATCACTAGCATCATTGCTTGATCGGTTATAGTACGTGTGTACAAGAGTTCGGTAACAACTTACTTTAGTTGTTCATCTTAGATTGTGGAACAAAACGGTAAGGGGTTCCACGCTAATCCTATTTGTTGATCTTGTGATTAGTAGAGAAGACCGATCCTTGTTCTTGCTAGGATCTCGAGGTAACTCTAATTTACTTTTCAGTAATTCATTATATGTGTTAAATTAAGATCCTGCTTCCGCTATGCGTACTTGATGTGTTTATTTATTTAGATGTTGATCATGCTATTTAAATTCCAACAGGATCATATATAGCAATGTTTGTGGCATTGATGACCACAAACAATACAATTCGTGGGCTCAAGGGATCATCGCATTATGTTAATGATGGGGTTGCTTTCACTTTCCTTGTCTGGGTGCGTTGTGTCATTGCTTTGTTTATTGTCTTATAGTGTTTACCTCAGAAATCATACTTGACACCCTTTAAGTGAGAAGAACAATGGAGCAAGAAAGTAATTTGGGGGAAAAAACGGTTATTCAATTCATTGAGTGAGAAATGAAAGAGATACAAGAGTATATGTAAAGCTGTCACAACATTTCAGCTTGTACAACATGAGACCTTCTATTTACAATATTTACATAATGAGTCCTAATGAGTGCCTATTTACTCATCATTTTATGCCCATATAATACATAAAAATAACTAAAAACGGCCAAATATACCAATTTATACTGCAGATATCCTTGGTTTGTGTTTTTATGTATTTCAGGTACAAAGGATTGAAGACAGAGCGAAAACAGATATTTTTGGATCGACTCGACAACGTTTGTGCATTTGATCAAGTGAAGACGGAGTCAAAGTCAACCCCGGGATTTATCCTTGGAATGAGCTTGGAAAAACGAACCCGAAACCAAAATCACATTTCACCATTTACCCTAAACCTAATTACCCTAACCTAATTACCCGAACCCAAAACCAAAAATCATTTTTTTACCTAACCCTAATTACCCTAAACCTTACCTTAAATCTAAACCTAAAAATAATCCCAACCCAATATCCAAAACCCCACAACCCGTACCCCTTTTGTTATAACCCGGGTCAAGAAAAGTCAACCCCCAACCCTTATAACTTTTCCCGCTTTTCCCTGTCACACCCAACACCATCATCACCACTTCTGCTCCTATCACTGCCACACTCAACCTCCCTCCTCATAGCCACTCCACCCCACTCCAAGCCAAAATTCTTCACAAGATACCATCCCCTCACATGTATCCAATGCCATGTCATCAATCCGTGTATACATTTGGGCGCCAAAATGAATCCAAAGGCTGAGATGATACTAAAACCAATCCAATGGTGGGAAATGATCAAAAGAAGCACAAATAAAGATTCAAGTCTGTTTCTACTCACAAAAGAAGCACAAAAGCTAAAGACCCTTAGTTTCTATAGTAGTATAAATAGGGCAATTGTAAAGCCTTCGAGGCATGTAGGTTTTTAGATAGTTTCTAGTTAAATATTGTAATATGCTCTTTTAAGTTTAATATAAGTTTATCAGCTCTTAATTTCAAGCCTTGTAACCATTTTTAGTTTTAATAGAAATTTAATGTTTTTAGCAAAAATCTTGTTTATGCTCATTTAATGTTTCAAACATTTCCATAAGCTCTCAAAAGTAAAAAGAAAATATAAAAAGAATAAACTCAGAATCAAAGCATCACAGAAATTACCTTAGCATGAGACAGGAAGCTCTTGGAAGTTGCCAGAAATGGAATTGGCAAGATGGAATTTACCTAGCTTATCCTTGATAAGCTAGGAGCTTGTAGCTGCTCTTGATTGAGAGCCCTTGTTTAGCTAGGGTCTCAAGTAAATAATTTCTAATTTTTTTGTATTTTCTTTAATTTCACTGTAGCATAGCTTATTTACTGCTTATTCATGCTTATTTATGCTTATTAGTGTTAAAGTAGCCCTTTTATGCTTATTTAGTAGCTTAGACAACTTTAGTTTAAAATTTTCATGTTAAACTGTCTTAATTAGCTATTACTACTTTTTCTCAATTGCTTATTTAAACTACTTATTTGATATTGAAAATTGTTTTTTAAGCTGTTTTAAGACTAAGTTCAACATTTGTGTTCAAAGTTTTATTTCAGAAATTAGTTTTGTTAGTGAAAAAAAACCAACACAGATCATATAAAGGAGTGTTTGGTTCAGGATAGATTTTTAGCAAAATCTGTTTTTGACCAAAGTTTGAATTTGAATCAGCTTTATTTATCTATTTTTAGTAGTTTTTAATCAAAAGTTTGCATTTCCAAAAAGTTTTTAAGTATCTAAGCCTGTTTTCCAAATTACTTTTATTAAAACTGTTTTCATTAAGTGATTAGGCTAGATCATAGATTAGGCTCAGTTTGGTGTTTATGTTGGTTGCAATTAGTCTCAAATAGGTTAATACAAGTTTTTGGTACCTGGTCTTGGACTTTTGAGGTCAGATAAACCCTTTTTACCCATTTTGAAATTTCTGACTCAGAAACAAAAAGGCCCAAACCTCTTTTGATTTTTATTTTTCATCTGCTCAATTTTAGTCCTCATAATCTAGAAATTGGTATACTACTTAATTAGTAGTTAAAATAGTTGAAAATATTTTTAGTTTAATTTTTGTAATTTTTTTTTATAGCTTATCACACCCTGCAAATAACCCCTCTGAGCATCTGAGTGCCCTGCACCAGACCAAGTGTCCAAATAGCTTCCATAAAAGCTAACTCACAAGCTTCTTAAAAGCTCATCTGACCTTGAAATTTGGGTTGATTAGTATTTTGTTGCTAAGCTAGTTGTATATGATTTTTATGAATTTTAATTTTAGCTTATAGATAGCTTTTTATTAGCTTAAAATCACCCCAGTAGGCTGTTTTGATCTCAGAATAAGCTATTGGCTTATTTTGAGCTTTTCAGCTTATTATCTTGTGTTTTTAGCTTATCCCTGTTTCTTTTAGTTTATTTAGTTTGTTTTGATAGCCCTCTTTAGTTTTTTTTCTTTATTTTTCTTTGTATATTTGCTTTCCATAACTTAATTAGAATTAAAAACACAAAAATCCAATTTTCATCCTTCAAGCACTTTAATTCCAAACCTTACATGAAATCCTCGATTCACACCTTGTCGGGAAACGACCCGGGTAACACTTGCCCGGTATCTCATATCGTATTAACGGGTTTTGCACGTTAACCTTTGTCCAAAAGGGTTGACTTGTTGATCCCCCGCGTATCCGATATAATTTTCATATATACTCCAAACGGATCAAGTCCTTTGACTTATTTATCTTGCACACTCCCCCTCAAGTTGAGAGTGGGGTGACAGCAACTCCCAACTTGTCTAACAAAGTATTATGCTGATCAACTGAAACAACCTTGGTAAACACATCTGCTAGTTGAGACTTTGTGTTTACATAAGAGGGGTTCACTTGACCTGCCTTCATCTGATCTCTTATGTAATGACAGTCAACCTCTATATGTTTTGTTCTTGCATGAAAGACTGGATTTGCTGCAATGTATAGGGCTGCTTGGTTGTCACAAAACAGGTCAACAGGGTGTAAATCTTTGATGCCCAAATCTTTGAATAAACTGATCAGCCATGTCACTTCACAACAGGTAAGAGCCATGGCTCTATACTCTGCTTCAGCAGAGGATCTTGACACCACTGCTTGTTTCTTAGATTTCCAAGAAACTGGTGAATCACCCAAAAGAATGCAGTAACCAGTTGTTGATCTCCTGGTCATAGGACAGCTTGCCCAATCAGAATCACAATAGGCTTTAAGTTCAACTGCTAAATTCTTAGCTAACAAAATGCCTTGTCCTGGTTTGAGTAACAAATATCTCAACAAATGCTTCACAGCTTGCATATGAACAGATGTTGGACTTTGCATGAATTGGCTCAATAATTGCACTGTATAACAGATGTCAGGCCTGTTAATAGTTAGATAAATGAGCTTGCCTATGAATTTTCTATAAACTTCAGGATCAGAAAGAGGAGAACCAATGTCAGCCTTCAACTTCAAATTAGGATCCATTGGTAGCTTATAAGGTTTGCTTTGCAAGACACCACCTTCCTGAAGTAATTCCATAGTATACTTTTGTTAAGAGATGAATATACCTTGATTAGACTTAGACACTTCAAGCCCCAAAAAATAACTAAGTTCACCCAAGTCTTTCATGTGAAAGGTAGAACTCAACTGAGACTTGAGCTTTTGTATCTCCTCATCATCATTCCCAGTTATAAGTAAGTCATCAACATACACCAGGATGGTTGTGAACTTTTGACCACTCCATTTTGTAAACAAAGAGTAATCAGTTTTAGACTGAATAAAACCAAAAGAGATCAATGAAGTAGACAGTTTTGAGAACCACTGCCTTGGTGCTTGTTTTAACCCATACAAAGATTTCTTTAACTTGCATACCAACTGTTTATCAATTTGGGTAGATTCCTGAACAGACTTCCCTACACCAGCATATCCCAAAGGCACTTTCATGTATACTTCTTCTAACAGATCACCATGCAAAAATGCATTTGAAACATCCATTTGACATGTCTGCCAACCTTTTAGTGCAACAACAGCCAATAAAGACCTTACAGTAACCATTTTTGCAACTGGAGCAAAAGTCTCCTTATAATCCACACCATGCCTTTGTCTATTTCCTTGAACAACTAATCTAGCTTTCTTTCTATCCTCTGTGCCAGCTGCTTTCAACTTGGTTTTAAACAACCAATGACTGCCAATAGCAAACTTCCCTTCAGGCAAAAGAGTAAGTTCCCAAGTACCATTTTCTTCCAAAGCTCTTAGTTCACTATCCATAGCTTTACACCAACCAGGTTGTTTTACTGCTTCTTTGAAAGTCTTAGGGTCTGTCTGTGCCAAATGAGCAGTCATAAAAGTTTGAAATTCAAGAACTAGGGATGTTTGGGATACTTGATTTGCTTTGGGTGTATGGGTCAGAACAAAGTCTTTCAGCTTGTTAGGCATTTTATGATGTCTAGAAGATCTTCTAGGTGGTATAACATAAGTTTGTTGAGGTTGAGAAGTAGAAGAAGAAGGATTTGTGTTTTGATCAGCAGTATTTGGCATAACATCATTTTCAGTATTAGTGTTTAGTACATCTGCACTAGTGACTGAATCAGGGTTTAAAACAGGATTTTGACATGGAACATCAACATATCCTGTGTTGGTGAATTGACAAGGTAAGGTAGTAGGTAAAGGAGCCAGAAATTGTTGTAAACTACCTGAAGAGTATGGGAAAATATGCTCATAGAAAGTGGCATCTCTGGACACAAAGGTTGTATGATTCTGCAAGTCATAGAACTTATATCCTTTTTGACTAGAAGGATAACCCAGAAATAAGCAAGGAACTCCTCAGGGAGCAAATTTATCTGCTATTCTTGAGGGATTACTAACAATAGCAAAACATCCAAACACCCTTAACTGTGAATACACTGGTTTCTCTCCCAACAAAACTTCATAAGGTGTCTTATTGCCAAGAACAGAAGAGGGAATTCTATTTATCAAATATGTAGCAGTAATCACACAATCACCCCAAAATTTTAATGGCAAATGAGAATGAAATCTTAAGGCTCTTGCAGTATCCAAAATATGCCTATGCTTTCTCTCAACTCTTCCATTTTGTTGAGGCCTATCAACACATGATGTCTGATGAACAATACCTTGGCTTAACAAATAAGGACCACACTCTCCTTTCACAAATTCCAGGGCATTATCAGACCTTATTACTTTAACTTTCTTCTCAAACTGTGTTAACACAAACTTAATAAATGACTTTAGGGCAGAGAAGGCATCAAACTTATGAACAAACAAGTAAATCCATGTAGCCCTACTACAATCATCCACTATAGTCAAAAAGTATCTATACTGCCCATTTGTTGGTACCTTGTAAGGACCCCATATGTCAATATGAATCAAGTCAAACACAGACATAGCATGAGATTCACTCAAGGCATATGGTAGTTTAGCAAATTTGGCCATTGGACAAGACAAACACTCTGCATTATCAAATTTTGAAACTACAACTGGCAATTCCTTTAAATGCTTGAGTTTAGAGTCAGAAACATGACCCAATCTATGATGCCAAAGACCATAAGAACCACTATCAACATTATTTACAGACCTCAAATCACCTATAGCAGAGAAAGAAAACCTTTGCAGAGTAGATTTTACCAAAGAATTGAACACTTCATCCACTTTTTCTGAGGGTACATCCACAAGATGGAATCCTGTCACCCTCCTTGTTGCCAAGTCCTGAACAACACATAATTGAGGATAAAAGGACACAAAGCACTGATTATCCTCAGTCAGTTTTGGAACTGATAACAGGCTAAATTTAAATGATGGAACAACCAAAACATCTTTGAGTAAAATGTCATTATTCAGCCTAACCTTCCCCACATGTGAAATAACAGAAGTATCTCCATTTGGCAATCTTATCTGTGGTTTAATCTTTAACAAATAAGGATCCAAAATGTTTTTATCTACTGGTGTCATATGGTCTGTGGCTGCAGTATCATAAATCCAATTCTCAATAAGATCATACAAATCAAGTTGACTATTTAGACAAGCAATACCTGCTGCAAAATCATGAGCAAAGTCAGTTTCATCTTCTGCAGAGTTCTTTAATTGCAGACTTTTGATCAATTGGTCAAACTATTGTGGAGTGAAACTGAAATTGCCACTTTCAACATGTGCAGCATTCCTTTGATTCATATTCCCCTGAGCTCTTGCCTGAACATCCCTTGGTTTAAACTGCTTACTGACTTTAAACTTTGGATGCCAAGATGGGTAACCAACCTTTTCCCAACATTTCTCAGGTGGAAGCCACTTAAATCCACAGATTCCACATTTTTCTTGAAACTTACCCTTGCTAAGTAATGCAGTTGACTCAATCACATTTGAACCAAACAAAGCCCTTTGTGACTCTTCTTGTTGCAACATGGAACATGCATTCTCAACACTAGGCAAAGGCACCATCATAAGAATCTGACTTTTTTGATTACTGTAGTGTTTATCCAAACCATTCAAGAACTAAAACAATCTTTGTTCTTCTTTCTGCTTACTTAATGCAGCCAAGAAAACAGAAACTTCTTCTGACACAACAGAAATAACTGGCAAAACATTAATACTATCAAGCTCTTCCCAAACACACTTCATCTTTGTATAGTACTCACTAATTGATTCACTAGACTGAGTAATTTCATAAGTATCTTTTGCTAACTTGTACTTCCTAGAACCATCACTTAGAGCAAACCTCTTCTCCAACTGATTCCAAATCTCACTAGCAGTACCAATAAACATGATCGATCTTGCAATTGACTCATTCACTGAACCAATTAACCAACAGATTACCATATTGTTGCAAGTATCCCAAAGCTCAGCAAGATTGGGATCAGTAGTGGATCTTGAAACAGTTCCTTTGATAAATCCCAATTTCCTCTTGGTGGATAACCCAATCTCAATTGCTCTGCGCCATGATCTGTAGTGCTCCTTGAAGCTTTTCTTGCACAGTCAATGAGCCAGGACCCTCAGAAGGATGTAGATACAGTGGATTTTGGAAAAGTGCAGGTTCAGTGATGTTATCAGCCATGGTGATTGATCAAGAATGAAGAAATGATGGAATTACGCCGCGGAAACGAACAAATACACAAATTTCACACACTAGACACACACTAGCACAATCATGTGATGAATTTGAGTAATTTTAACGGTTAGAACTCCATTGATAGAGCTCTGATACCATGAGAAGAACAATGGAGCAAGAAAGTAATTTGGGGAAAAAAACGGTTATTCAATTCATTGAGTGAGAAATGAAAGAGATACAAGAGTATATGTAAAGCTGTCACAACATTTCAGCTTGTACAACATGAGACCTTCTATTTACAATATTTACATAATGAGTCCTTTGACTTATTTATCTTGCACATTAAGTAACCGGCATAATTGAGTCACTTGGGCACTCTTTCACTTGACTACCTTGGCAACACCAATGCTAATATTTGCATCTTTAGTTGTACCAGAAAATGAATGCCCTATGGATACCACTAGTTGTCAAAAGGAGTCGTACGCATATACAATGTGATAGAATGTGTATGCCATGACCACCCCCTCCCTTTCCTCCCCCGACAACAGCGCAACCAATGCCACCATCTCTCTCACCGCATGACCCATAATCCAGCCAACCAACCAACATATTGAAAAAAAGGTATACATATAATTATTACTATCAAGGTTATGCGGATAATTATTACTATATTAAAAAGAAGGTAAACAAGAAACAGTCTAGCAGAATTGCTCTTGCTTGTTCAAAACCGCTCTTTTTTACCTCAAAATAAGCAGTCTAGCAAAAACAGTTTGGATAACATAAAACTAAAACGAATAAACAAATCCAATATTTCCAAATTCCAAGTACAAAACCGGTTATAACTACCAAACGGCCCAAAAGGTTACTGGCCCAAAAGTTAACAAAAGAAGTCCAAATTAATCCCAAGTTCAAAGGCATCCAAAAACAAACGAAAACTATGGCTATCAACACTGGCGGAACTACATAGAGCCCAGGGGTAGCGGTCGCTACCCCTGAACTTTTACCCGGTAGTGCGATTTTTGGCGATTTTTAGCGATTTTTGTCGATTTTTAGCCATTTTTTAGCGATTTCGCTACCCCTGAAACAAATTTTCGCTACCCCTAAACAAATTTTCGTATTTCGCTACCCCTGATCTCGGCTCCTGGTTCCGCCACTGGCTATAAAATTCGTAAACACGATCGATCAAATTCCCCAAAAATAGCTCGATCTTTCAATTCAAAAAGAAAAACGCAAACGAATTGATTCTTCAAACCAAATATTGAAACTAACCTTCTTTTTTCTTCATAGCTAAATGAACCTAGCTCAAAAGGAATAAACAAAATCCAACATTTCCAAATTCCAAGCCCAAAAGTTAACAAAAGAAGTCCAAATTAATCCCACACACATTTAGGCTGGACTGTAGTGAGGAACACAAATATAAGATAGCAGATCAATACTAACATCACCAAACCCACCTTGACACCAGTCCTTACCCCAAGAATTTTTAATATGAACGGAATGGTTTTCAGGGTTGGTACTTAAAGTCTGCACCTACAATGAGGACAGCGTGGTACACAACATCTTTACCATCTCGTTTATCTTGATTTCTAAGTAGGTGAGACTATATTGTTCTCATGCAAGGATATGCAGGTCCATTAATTGTTTTTGCAATCGCAACCCTAAAATCCTTCATGTCGCGAAATTCACTAAACCTGTCAACAAGATAGCAAATCACACCATCACGATGGCAATGTGACCAATCAGTTGATAACACCCGAGGCACTCCTTCGTAGGGGTAATCGTCGGTGGTCTCAAAACCAAGCCTTGGGTTGGTGCAAAACCTTTGAAACATTCTTTCAGTCCTTCTCAAGTTACGACCCCAATCAAGACAACACTGAGTGGACATGAAAACATCCATGAGTATTCTTTTTTTCATCCTATGAACAATAGTAAGTAAATCCGCAAATACAAAAGAACCACATTGTCCGCCTCCATCCCCTATTCTAGTAGGCCTTCTTTTTCTATGATTAGATACACCAATGTCCCATTTTTTAGATGACCAATACTAGCGAATCCGAGACCGGGCGAATCCGAGACCTAGTCGTCCTGCATGTACCACCAAAACTTTATTAAAAATAAAAACGACAAAGCTTTTAAAGAAGTAAAATCAATGATGATAAAACAAAACAGTAATGAAATAAACTGAATAAGTTGGGGTTAAAAAAATCATCTACTTTATTTCTTAACAGTCCTTCCGCATTATGACAAGCCTAAAAATGTACAAAGTGAGATAGCGGTTTGCTATTGGATTAGGCCTTAGGCAGAACCTTTTTGTGAAAGCCTAATGCATATATCTCAGCTACCAAGCAAACACTCTCTATGATAAAACAAAACAGTAATGAAATAAACTGAATAAGTTGGGTTAAAAAAATCGTCTACTTTATTTCTTAACAGTCCTTCCACAAATACTTTAACACATGTAGCACTTCTAAAAAAATTAGGCTTTAGGTCACAAAACAACAACAAACTTTTTTCAAAGTTATGTCTTGGTACATACTCCCTCCGTCCCATATAGTCCCATATTTATAGTCGACGTTTCTTTTTCGGGTTGTCCCAAATTAATTGTTCACTTTCAAAAATAGATAGAGAATATAGATCAAGTTTACCATATTAACGGTTATTATTACAAACTTTAAAGAAGTTATAAATTAATTGGTTAAGGTAAAACTATTTTTTGTGCAAAAAGTAAGAAAGAGAAAGCTGTAATAATAATGATGTTTTCTTTTAAACTTTGTATTTTTTTGTCTGAGGACAATTATTTTGGGACGGAGGGAGTAATGTATTAGGTTGACTTTTATGTATAGAAATTAGACAGGCATCATTTATCATCATGTAACCTAATTAGTTGTTCATAAGAAACGAGTAGTTTAACAATGAAGGTCCAAAAGAAAAGAACACAAGGATGAGAGTACAAGCAGCAAGCACAAGGAATTGTGCTCTCTCTCTCTCTTCAAAACTCTTATAAAGTGGTAACAAGGTATTTGTAGTATTAGCCATTCTTATTAGCTCATTCTTTGTGTATTTAGCATTGTTTAAGCATTAACAATTAAACCACTACCCAGCGGCCTAGTGGTAAAGCACTTGACCTCCTTACAAGATGTCAAGTGGTCAAACTTTACTAGGTACACGCTGGGGATGGCGAGGCAAGGGTCAAGATAAACAAAACACGAAACATATACAGGTTGGCTTGTATGTTTAGGAACCTTCACTTTGTTTTATCATATTATCATCGAAATAATAAGAACTAAGATAATATTCACAAACAAAACGATGACTAACCTGGTATGATCATTATGAAGGTAGTCTATACAACGGACAACATTGTTGTCATGACCAAAAGAGCAGCATGTTGAAATAACCGATGGGAAGTTTTCGTAGTCGCTGATTGTATAGTATACATCCTCTAATAAAAATTGTCAAATCCTCTAATGTCATGTCACATCCAATATTTCTAGAAAAGAATGTTATTCATAACTACTAACAAAAGCTACGCCCACAACATATATCAATTTACGTAACAAATTTATGTCACTTTTATCACTTATAAATTTTACACAAAAGCCACAACAGCATCAGATTCCAGCAACGGCATCAGATCTACAAGAAAAACACACATTTATTAATAAAACCTCCAAAAAAAATCAGACTTCTAAAGAAACGAAAAAAGTCAGATTCGTAAAAAAAAAACTCAAGAAAAAAAAAAAGATTTAATAAGAAAAACCTAGATTTATAAAAGAAAAACTTATATTTATTAAAATATAAAAAAGTCAAACTTGTTAATAAAATACAAAAAAAATAGATTCACGAAAAAAAGATTAAAAACTTGTTAATGAAAAGTCAATTTTGTATAAAACTTTAAAAACCCAAGATTTTTTCAATCAAAAAAGAAAACTGGCACTAAGATCTTTCCTAAAAAAATAAGATTTATAAAAAAAAACCAAACCAAAATATATTAATGAAAAAGTAAAAAATCAGATTAAAAAAAAAGATCTATAAAACAAACAAAAAAAACGATTTGTAAAATTACTCAAAAATCAAATTTATAGAAAAAAAAATAATAGAAGTTAGATTAAAAAAAAAGCAACTAAATAAATAAATAATTACTAAAAAATAAACAAAATGTATAAATCTATTCAAAAACTCAATAAAACAATACCAGTGGCGCCATCAGATTTTTCCGGCGAAACAGCGGTTGTAGCAGCAATTTACGGCGACGGCGACGACTGCGACGTGGCGGCTGAACAAAAATTATTACAAAACTCAGATCTACAAATAAAACTAAATCAAAGTCGAGATTAATTCAAAAAAAAGCTAAACTTGTACAAAAAACCAAAATAAAAAAATAATAATAATAAAAAAAAAAAATCTGAGACTTATAAAAGAAAATCAAATAAGATCTATAAAAAAGAAACTTTTGCAAATAGATTTATAAAATACTCAAAAAAAACTAAATAAACTAAAGAATAACACAAAAAATTAAAGAAGTTGTACCGAGTATTAAAAAAACTCAACAAAAAAGTACCTTCAAAAACTTTGTAGTGAGTTTCGGAGGTGGTTTGTTGCGGGTACTCAGCCGTTGTGGTGGTGGTAGTTCGAGTGTGGCTGCGGTGGTCGTGGTTCGAGCGTAGCTGTGGTGGCGTAGGAGATGGTGACGCGGAAGGGGTGGCGGCTGAGGAGATTGTGTACTTATTAGAGAGAGCAGTGAATCATGTGTATGTGTAAATAATGGGTTTAGTGTCTCATTTTATTACGGCAGCTTTGTCTCTCCGGCAAACTACAAACGATTGGGTGTCACAATAAAAACGACCTTCATCTATTTATTTATTTTTTCAACTTCTTTCAACTAATAACAAATTTTAATTTAATTACATGTTTTTTTTTTCTTTCTTTTCCTTATGTTATTAAAGACTTTACAAATAATATAAAAAAATTACAAAAAAAAATAAACGTGTCACATGCTCACAGCCAAAACATCCATTTACCAAATATATATATATATATATATATATATATATATATATATATATATATATATATATATATATATATATATATATATATATATATAAAGGTTAAAGTCATCTTCTACCCACGGAAAACACACACACCTACACATTAAACACACACAATCAATATATTTCTCATTCTCTTAAAAAAAAAATTATGTTTCAAGCGAAACTTCAATTAATTATCATATATATTATGCAGTGGTCAAAAAAAATAAAAAAGAAACGAAGCGGAAGAATCAAGGTCATTCCTGTTGATGCAAATAATGATTCTAAAAACGTTATTTATATCTTTCGATTACTTCACGTTTTGAGGATGACAAAATGTGAAATCACGTTACGTTAAAATTAACGTAAACAAGTTTTTAATCGGAAGATCCCGTTTCTACGCAAATCACTCTTAGACAAATTTACAAACTTGACAAATGATCAAAGGAGTAAATTATGGTTTTGAGAGCTCACATTTTTAATGGGACAAAACATTTTTTCAAAAATACACATGACAAATTATTTTTGAAATATTAAGAAATGTTTTAATGAAAAAATTAGTTTGAAAATCACAACAGCTATTTTTCCCCCCAAAATAAGCTCCAACCTTCCCCAAATAAGTTTTCACCAGAAAAGACAAAATTTGGAGCGTTCTAGTCTAGGTTGGCTCCACGGTTCCACTAAATTTAGTGGAGCCGTGGCATGTTTAGTGGAGCCGTCCCTCCCATAACGTTCAAATTTTCTTTGCCTATAAATACCAACCCACTTCACAGTTTTTAGGCACCCTTTCACACAGAAAACTTTCTGAGTTTAAACCTCTCACACCTTTCTTTCTTTTTGATCATTTAGATTAGTTTCTTTTGTTTTAAGAGTGATCCAATCATCCACCAAGAGATCCTCTTCATTCCTCTTGATTAGCAAGAGAATAATACAAGTATCCAAGAAGATACAAGGTGTTATCATTCCTCTTCCAAGTGCAAGAGAAGAACTCAAAATCTTCAAGAAGATACAAGAGTTATAGTTGTTAGGTTTTTGTAACATTTGTTACAACCTTGTTGTATCATAGCATACATCAGGTTTATTTATCTTTTGTGAGAGAGAGTGAAGATCAAGTGTGATATTATAAGAGATAGTGAACATCTCTTGAAGCCATTGGGCTTGTGTGATTGATCAAGAAGATCAAGGGTCATTAGGATAGAGTTAGTAGAGTGAGTTGATCATTGTGATCGTGTTGAGATCTTGGTGATCTCTTAAAGCCATTGGGCTTGTGTGTTTGGTCACGTGGACCTTGGTAGATTGGTGCTAGCTAAGATTAGCACTCGACATCTAGCTTAGTGTCGGAAATAGGATAAGCGACGTGTACGGTTTTCTCCGCCTGAAGGGAGGTTGTTGACATAGTGTTTAAAACTCTCGAGTGTGGTACTCGGGGAGTGGAGTAGGGCGAATAGGAGCTTCGTAGCCGAACCACTATAAATCCTTTGTCTCGGTTTGATCTTTCCAACTCTACTCTTTACTTTTATTATTTAGCACTAGTTAGTTTAGTGAGTAGTTCATATTGGTGTGGTTTGATTACACATAGAGTTCGAATTAAAGTTTCCAATAACAAACCTTTTAAAACAAGATTTTTAAAAGAACTTTTAACCGGTAAACTATTCAACCCCCCTTCTAGTTTCCCACAATTCCAACGACCCTTAAGCCAAAAAACAAGGCGATCGATCGATTAAGATTGGTTGCCACAGAAGTGGCGATCGATCGTGGGGTTCATGGTGATCGATCAATTCATCCCTACATTGTGCAGCCTTAGAATGGATTTCCTTATGTTGAATTAAGGAAAGGCAATAAGAAAGCAAACATTATCATACCCACTTCTTAAAGTTTCGTCATTTCTATATATGTTAAACCAAAGTCACATGGAACGCAGAACGCATTGGTACAAGATCGCGAAACGAGAATGCGGTTCGCCGGGTCCTTAAAATTCGGTATGGGAGGGGTAGGCTCATTTCGGTACGCTTCGGTTCGATGTACCTTATAATTTGGTGCACACTAGATATAAAAATAAGAAAGTCTAGCCACAAAATTACAAAAGATATAATTTGGTGCAATGTACCATATTAGCAATAATGAGTATTAAGTACCAAACATTTTAATCACTTTTGTAATGATTACTCCCTCCGTCTTAAAATTATTGTCATGAGACATAAATTATAAAGTTTAATAAAAGTGGGGCTACTTTAGTTTTCTACCACTTAAAAAGAATATTCATGTACTATATTCTCTGGTTTTTAATTAAAAAGGAAAGTGAAAAAAAAATGAAAAATAATTTTGAGACGGATGGAGTATTAAATTAAAAAATTAGAAAGTCTAGCCACAAAATTACAAAAGTCAAAAAAATATAATTAAATTAATCATTTATTAACAACAAGCATGTGGTCTAGTGGTGGAGGCTTAAAGGGTTAAGTGAGCTCCCTGTGAAAGCAGCACCGGTTGGGTGACCAACCGGGAAGTCCTCACATGGGGGCGGGCCACATGCTCTGTTGTTATTAGGCAATGAAGAGGAGAGTCTTTGAGCTATTAGTTGCAGAGACTCGAATCCGAGCCGACCCCGGTTTTCATCCGGCTGTTACTCCAGCGAGTAATCTCGTGTGGAGGCAGTACGGTTTTCAGGCGGAAGCCGTTGAATCCCCACTACACCAGCGTGGGCCCGGTTCAAACAACATAGTCTGGGTATGTGGTAGATGAGGGTCTGTCTTTTTGACAGGTATGACTCTCTAAACCAAAAATTTAAAAGTGGCCTTCCAAAAAAAATTTTAATCATTTATTTATCTCTTTATGGATGTGATGTCAAAAGTACCTATTTAATTAAAAAAAAACAATCATGTGGGGTACGTAGGATGCATAAAGGCTACACACTAGATATAAAAATATTTGCCAACATCTGAGCAGAGTTGGTAAGGCATTTGCCTTTGGGAAAAAAGACCAAGGTTCAAATCTTGGCAATAAGATTTCATGTAATAGGGTAGTATAGAAAGTCAATTTTCAAAAAAAAAAAAAAAAAAGATATAAAAATATTTTATAATTTCACTTTCTATCTCCGCTATTATTTTCTTCCCAAAAAAAATCAACCACCATTTCCAGATCTACTTCAAAAAAATTTTCTATGTAACATGAATCTTCAATTTGAACAACGTTGTTTCTGTACGTGAAAACTAGCGACCCAGATCGCGATCCCGAGCGATCCAAAATGCGATTGTACCGCAGTTGGGTACGAGCGATCCGAAATGGAGATCGCGGGTAGGCTGGCATTTCCTGTGACTTTGTGTTAAACCTTCAAGAGTTATTATCATTTCAATATATGGTATTAATTGTGTTATTATGATTTTTTTTATGCATGTTTATGTTAAAAATATGATTTTGATGCAATAGAGTGTGATTTGTGTAAATTAGGGTTATTTGATTGATTTAGTGTTGATTTTGATATCATTGATGCATGATCATGTCAAAAATCGGTTTTTGATGCGATTTGTTTGATTTGGTATTGTTAAATAGTGTACTTTGTTGTTACAATGTAAATTAAGTACGCGGATCAAGTATTGTATGTGATGATGATGAAGAAGATGAGGTTTGTGTTTTTGGTTAAATTTTTGATTTGAGTGAGTTAGAGCTTGATAAAATCATATTTTTAACCTAAAAAAATCATTAAATCTCATTATATCAAGCCCTAACTCACTCAAATCAAAAATTTAACCAAAAACACAAACCTCATCTTCGTCATCATCGCGACATAGAGTACTTATCTGCATAATTTTTGACCTGATCATGCATCAATGATATCAAAATTAATCAAATAACCCTAATTTACACAAATCACACTATTGCATGAAAATCAGATTTTTAACATAAACATGCATCAAAAAATCACAATAACACAATTAATACCATATATTGAAATGATAATAACTCTTGAAGGTTTAACATATATTGAAATGACAAAACTGTAAGAAGTGGGTATGATAATGTATGCTTTCTTATTGCCTTTCATTATTTCAACATAAGGAAATCAATTCTAAGGTATTGATCAACAAACACGAGAACAAACTCAACCCCAAATGGGGTAGATACTAGAAAATATTTTGAAGCAAAAAACTCAACCCCAAACAAGGGAGATACTAGAAAACATTTTAAAGCAAAAAACTGAACAATGATGCAGTGACCAGCTTCTCCAACAAAGTCATTATCCTCATTCCCTTCATGACCAACATGCTCAAGCCGTTGGTTACCATCTTCAACAACAACTACAATAGGCTCAATCCTCCAGTTACCATCATTTTCAACCGGCTCAATCCTCTGGTTACCATATTCAACGACAATTGCAACACGCTCAATCCTCCGGTTACCATTATTTTCAACCGGCTCAATCCTGGGGTTAACAACTGGAAGCTCAAGATCCCTAACTCCACGACCTCGGGGATTAGCAAGCCACTGAAGGCCTCTGACAAACTGATTGCGGTCGGGCATGTTGATGTACGACACAGGGTCTAAAAGCAAGATTTACCAGAGCTGTTTTGCCACACCTGCAGCATTTGGGGGTGGGAGAGCAACTTGTAGGCCCACCGGCTCTGAAACCGCGCAGTAGACTGCGTTAGTCACCTCCACACCGCCGACAACTCCCAAAGACATAAACTTTGGTGGTATGAACATTGAAGATAGTATCAACAGCGGCACTGCCATGATTCCAACACTAAAAAGTCCAAAAGCTATCGGGTGGTGTTGTCAAAGGTTTCGATAATGCGGACACCCAAAATACAATAGGCAGCTAAAACTCCACAGCAGGAGACGATGTAGATTGAGTTCGGCCGATAAAGGCCGTGTTTGTTCCCCTTGATAAGGGATTATGCCGCCACTAGAAGTATAGTTGAAGTGACGCTGATTGCAAACAAGTTAAAAACCATACTATTATAGAATATTTAATAAAAATATCATACTACAGTATTATAAGATGATATAGAATATTTAATAAAAATATCATACCATTATAAGATGATAGCAGACTTGATGGGTTCAAATACTGCCACATTAGTACTTAATTTCTTGACACATCCCAAGGATTTAAGTAGCGATATCTTTAGTTAGGGTTATACTATACAAGCCCCCCCTATGATGTCAAATCATAGGGGACAAAAGGAATCTTCTTTTTATTTTGCAGTATAACACAGTTTTCTGTCAGTTTCTGTTCCGTATTTCTGACAGTTTTTAGCGTTTGACATATTAAACTTTATATTTTTTGTTCCGTACTTTCAGGTTTATAGTTTTTTGATATAAATAAAATTAAAAAAAAAAAAAAAAAAAAAAAAAAAGGGGGGGGGGGGGGGGGGCGGCTTGGATAACAAAAAAAGGGAGGGCTTGTATAACTTGTCCCCTTTAGTTATTGTATATTTTTTCTATTTCTTTATCACATTAGGTATTTTATTTAAACAAAATATGTTAACAAGTTTTCTCTATGATTTATTTTACCTTTATCTATAAAAAGCAATAGTTAGACATAGCATATGGCTTTATCAAAAACTTAAATAAAGTAAAATACTTTTTTAGAACAACAAACCAAAAATGGAAAAGGTACTTTTCTATATAAGATGTTATATAGAAGATGCAATAACAATTTTTAACAATCACCACAAACTTTGTAGATCTTATAGCAAGTAAGAAATTAAAGTGTTGCATTATTACGAATGAGAATATAATACGAAGTACCATTTATTAACAAAATGTATTTTTACTCGTATGCCGTTTTTGTTTTTCTGGTATTATATGTTTTGTATATCCACTCGTAAGATCATGGCGTTGTAAAAATGTGTCATTGCTCATAGAAATATAACTTGAAATTATGTCATTTCATATTTTTAAGTCTCTTTTACTAAAAGACAATCTTAAAAGTAATAAGTTGAGTTTTACAATTGTAAACTATTTCAGAAAACTTTTGACCTAAAAAAACATTATGATTGAGCTTTTGAGGGGCTCATGGGGCTGTAATAAGGCACATCTAAAGACTTCCTAGTAAAAAAATAAGACAAAAAAAAAAATAAATAAATAAATAAAAGACCAACCACATTTATGAAAAGAATACAATTATGATAGTAATACTTATTTCACAAACGAGGCTTCATACAACCCGTGCGATGCACGAGCTTGTTTGTTGACTAATTAAGTTGTTTTCCGTAACGTTGATGCATCTTTACCCTTGTCGGATCGGGGTAGCACATGATGGTATTTAGATGCATATTAGAGAAGTTGTATTGTATTTATTTTAGTAGAATTGATATTTAGAGGCCTAGTAATGTTATAATAACTTTTTGCATTTGAATTAGTTTATTTTCATTAAAAGTTTCAATTAACATATAAATACAAAGATAAATTATAATCATTTTTTTTAAGTTCAGGATGTTAATGGTAATACATTGTGAATGGAGGGGTTGTTTTATATTGTAATTGCGCGTTGCAACTCAGAATATGGTCTTTGCGCGTAATGTATTCTTCGAACGAATTTTTTTTTATAATTATTTTATTTGAAGGACTTGTCCGTCATTCTTCTTAATGTGAGGGGGCTTTTGTTACTAAATGAGTTTTTTGGTTTCTTCTTCATACATGGCCTGAACCCAACTTGGATGTAATTTTCCAGAAGATGCAAAGGCTGCATTAACACCCAAATTAAATGTTGAAATGCCTCTTGGGTGTCTTTTGTGGTTAATTTTGCAACGTATTAACTGTTCACAATGTACTTTGCTAATCGTATTCTCATTATATATACGCTAAATACTTTTAATCCTAATTATAACACACAACGCTCAATATCTTAACCCTAATCTTGAAATGGCAGCCACACCAAATCTCGATGAAATGAAAAATGCTACTGAATCCGGTAAACTTGCGGATGGCTTCAAGCTGCTTATAACACATGAAAAGGCAGAAGAGGAAAGTTTTATTGCTCGGATTGGAGAGGAAAGCAGCCAATTGAGGGCGGTGATTGAGAAAAAAGAGCAAACAATCACCGAGGCAGCCACAACATTTACTCGTTTCAATGTTGTGGCTGCAACTGGGCATGATTGTCTTCTTGAAATGCAACTCAAGGACCGCAGGAATCTTGATTTGTTGGCTCAACTACTGCTGCTGTCTCGTGAAAGCTTGAAGGAGAAGGATGAGCTGTTGGAGAGGGTGGAAGATGTTGAAGACTCTGATGATGAAGAATAGGTTTTACTGGGGATTTTTTTTTTTTTTTTTTTTTTTTTTTTTTTTTTTTTTTTTTTTTTTTTTTGATGTAGGTAGTTTTTTGGGGGCTGTCTATGGTTTATGTGAATGATGATGATGTAATAACAATTACTTATGTTTTAATGGAAAAACTGATCACTGATCAGTTATGCTTTTAGTATATATTATTGTCTTTTTTACCTTTAAGAGTTATTAAAGTTTATTTTTATTTTTTATCATTAAGGGTTAAAATATACTATACAATATTAGTTAGGTAGTGTGTGTTTGACTTTCCTATCTCACACATGTTTCTCTCACACTCGAAAAACACACAGTTACATTTAAATTGCAGATCTAGGGTTTTCATTTTTAGGTAAAATTAAGCAAAATGAATATTAAACAATCAAATGTTTATGAGGGCTATGTTAAAGGGTTTGAAGCTTTGATGATTGAGCCAAATATTTCAGGTATTGGACTTGAATCTGATCAAATGAATGGTTGATTTTAATGTAAACGATGTGTTTTTTTATATGGGTTTTTGATCTTTAGTGAAATTAATGTATACCCTTTTGGGGATCTTGTGTTTTTTATATAAAAGTTGGGATTTTTATATGGTTTCTTGATCGTTAGTGTAGAAATGTGGATTTTTTTGCATCCTTTTAAGATCTTAAAGTTGGAATTTTGATATTGGGTTTTGATAGTTAGTAGAATTCTGTATACCCTTGTGATTGATTGTTTTGTTGTTTATGTTAATTTGATTTAGTTGGGATAAAATCCCTATAAAAATGTAAATAAGATGTGAGTTAGGTGGTTAATATGATCTTGTACATGGAATATATATTACAAAGTATTTATTATCAGTTGGATAGAGTTTAAGTGATTATGTGAATTTAAGTGTTCACAGATTGATGATCAAATAGTTTAATAGATGAATTGTGTTATTCAGGTTTAGTATATGAATGTTACATAAATTAAGTGATCTCAAAAAGTACTTTTTAAAAGTTGTTATAGTATTTGTTTTTACGGAAGAGTTTATAAGTAGACGCAATGCAAATAATGATGGTATTGAAAATAAATTGTAAAGAGTAAACCTGTTTAGTTTAATCTGCGGGTAAACCTGTTACATGTGTGGGATAAAGGTGTTACTTTTTGATAAAGGTTATATAAAACCGATAGTAGTATCGAATGAGCTAATAAGTTTTCGTATTGGGAGAGTCCAAAAATAAGCTTAAGCTTTAAGCAAACTTGTACAGTTGAGTGTGAGGTTTATTTTGTTAAAACGGCGATCCAAGACTTACTTTTGTTTAGTTGTAAACCAAGTAGTGTGAGCACAAATTGAGATGTCATTGCAATGATGTTTTGCGTAAATTTGTATGGTAACGCTAAACCAAGCATGAAATTAGTGTGCAAGTGTTGGGTGCAGTCACCTTCAAAGTTTCATTTACTATATGCTGACTTCGGTCCCGTTTGTCCTTTAACGTTTTATTTGCATGTTTTTATATTCATCGACGGTGTTAAGGTGTTGCATGCATCAGTTAGTATGATTATCCTAAGTGTTGATAGTCTGCAAATTGATTCAGATCTTTTGAGGCTACTTTTATGTGGTTAGTGTGATTGTATCTCTCTTTGAACTATTATTTTTAATCAGTTGTCGCATTTCTGACATAGTGTACTCGGCTAATATTACAGCACTTCTTTTATGAGCTTGTAAAGAATAGGAATGATGTGAGTGTTTGATATGATCTTTGCAGGTAGGAAACGAAACTTGTGAAATACCTCAAGATGGCAACAAATCCTGCCTCCAATTGCTTTTGTGGTAGGTGCTTTAAGGTTCAGTGAATTATATGGCAATCTCATTTTTTGTTCAAAACTTTCTCAAACTGTCTTAATATTGTTATATTTGCAATTTGTGGTTAAGTAGTTAATTAGTTGGTTGAACCTGTGTTTTGGAGGTTAAATCAATTTAATACAGCATAATATAATCAAGTTGCTGCATAAAAAGATCACAACAGTCTCATTTAGGGGTGTTTGGATCATGCTGCAGTTTTGTGTTCAAGGCTTTTATAAGTGATACATTTAGTTTAGTCAGGTGATATTTGGTTCTTATGGGTCAATTAGTCAATCAAATTCATACCTATTTCACAAAAAAGTCAGAATCAACTTTAATTTTCATGTCTGGATACACTGATGAGTTTTAAGTCTGCATTATCATTGAATTAGTAGCATAGATAGATAATATAACTTAAATCAATCTTATTGTAGCTTAAAACTTCATTTTCATTCATTTTAGATCAATCAAAATCCATTTTAGTCAACTTTTGAAAAAAGTCAAAAAAATCCAATCCTGCACATAGCAGTCTGCAATTTTAGTTTTTCCCCTTTTTGATGCCCTTTTGTGGATTTTTAATAGCTTCAAATTAAGTTGTTTTAAGTTGGAATTTTGGACAAATATATTTGGCTTGCTTGCCTATCTACTCATATTTTTTTTTAGTAATTTTAGAATTTTCTTTCATTGTTTTCTGAGGACTTGAATATACCCAAATCTGCTCTGCAGCCAAGTGCATCAGCAGACCCTAGTACTTTTTTTGGCTTATTAAGTTTATATCAGTGCTTATTTCTGCATTATTGTGGCTTTGTTTAGCTTATTGTTAGTTACATTGCTCATTTTCAGTATTGTCTAGCTTATTCCATAGCTTATTAAGGTTTTTGTTATAATTTAACTTAATCACCACTTTACATACTAAACTGATCTGATAAGGTCAGTTTAAAAACTAAAAGGAAAAACCAAAAATGAATTATTTCATGAATAAAGCATAAAGTCACACACACGCAACAATATACGTGATTCACTATTAGATTTCATGTTTGAACATTACATAGATGTGCTACGCTAGGTTGGTGAAAGTTTCTTTGAAAACAATGTTACGTGTGCAGTGCTTAAGTTCCGGGTCCTCGTCTTCAATCATTAGTATTTTAAGACCGTCAGGACTGGTAACTCTAGATAGCGCAACATAAAGCTGACCATGGGTGAACACGGGAGCAGGCAAATAGAGGCCAACGTAATTAAGTGATTGGCCCTGACTTTTGTTAATTGTCATTGCATAACATGGTCTTACAGGGAATTGTCGCCGTTTTAGGACAAATGGCCACTTGGATTTTGTTGATGTGAGTATAATCCTGTGTATAATGACATCCTTCCCTATATTTGAACCTGTTAGAACCTTAGCGTGAATAACAAACTGGCCTAGATCTGTTATGAGCAACCTTGTTCCATTACACAGCCCTTTGCTTGGATTGATGTTCCGCAGTAGCATAATTGGTAATTCCTTTTTTAAGTGAAGAGCATGTGGGGGCATCCCGGGGAAATTTAAGGAATTTAGAAATTCAATCAGATAGTGTTCGTGCTGTTCTAGGCTGTCCGTAGATGCCTTGCAAATCTCGTCTGCACTGTTGTATGTAACAGATTCCCCTGCTAACTGTTTAAACATGTACTCATTGATGGCATCAACATCATCATTCCGAGGAGTTAGTATTGCCCGTTCTTTGAGATACACATCGTCCGTTTGTCTCGTTGTAAAATCAGGGTATGTCTCTGCGACAATCTGCTTGATAGGAGAATCCCATGATTTAATTAGGAAGTTTTCAGGAATGTCAATCCAACTTGGGTCATCCTCCCCTTCTTTGCATTTCGCCGGCACTTTGCCATCCCCCACAGCCAAAACCCATCTATTGAAATCATGTTTTCGAGTATCAAGTTCCCCATTTTCACTATACTCGTTGACACGCATGCTGCGCGTAAGGCTGAATACCTTGCAATGATTCCATAATTCAGATTGGTTTATGCATGATTGCACAATGTCTGCCCTGCTTCCTTTCGGTATAACTGGCAGAACTTGTCGAAAGTCACCTCCCAGCAAGACCGTCACGCCTCCAAATATTCGATCCCTACTGTCCTGGTCATGATATCCTAAAATATCCCTCAGGGTCCTGTCCAATGCCTCAAACGCATATTTTTGAGTCATTGGAGCTTCATCCCATATAATAAGCTTAACTTGCTGAATGAGTTCCGCCACATGTGTGTTTTGTTTTATGCCGCATGTATTGTTCTCTAATAATTCAAGCGATATAACAAAACGGCTATGCGCGGTTCTCCCACCTGGTAGCAGCAATGAAGCTATTCCCACACAATTTGAGAATGTTAATTAGTCGTGCATTTTTATAAACTTCCAAATAGTTGATTGTTTACATTTAGTATAAATTTGTACCTGAAGATGCAACAACAAGCACTATCATGCGTTCTGATCTTAACCTTGATATGATAGTTTTGTATAAAAATGTCTTTCCGGTTCCACCTGGACCATACACAAAGTAAAAGTTCCCTTTTTTACCATGGACAGATTCAATCACCTGTTCATAGATGAAACGTTGCTCGGGATTTAACAATGAATGAAGTTGTTGATGTTCAATCTTACTCTTGTTCATATCATAAGCCAACGCTTCTCTTATGAGACGATTGTCCATGTTGGTTAGTAACCTTAGGTCAGGCAGTGGTAGGTCTTGAAAATCCGATAAAGATCTCACATTTCTGTTTAACAACTCTTGGATTTCTATCAAACAATAGTTCTTGAGTTGTTCTTCTGTCAACTCCAAGTCAGGGTAATCGAAGATTTTCCTTTTCTTGTGTAGAAGATCTTCTGATAAAAACTTCCAGTTTTCTTCCCACAATTTTAAAGGCCTGCTGACATCACAAAAAATTAAAATTGTCACGAATATGTCACATAATTGTGGGCCAAACATCCATACACTTGCTTCTGATATAGCATGTGTCCACTCTGTGTCATCATTTAAAAGGCCATATGCAAAACATGCTTCCTTGAATGTGGAACATAGTTTGTCATGAACAGTCATGAGTTTTTCAAAAGACTCAGGACCTCTCACAATATTCAACAACATTCTAAGATAATATCGTTCTCCAGACGCCGGGTGCGAGTAAACTGTAAGATCTAAACATATTGATTGTGTGGATGATTCGGGTGGTCTTGGGTTATGGAAGATGAGATCCATGGTAGAGTTTTAGAGATAAGATGAACTAGAGAGAGAGAGTTGGGAAAACTTGAAACCAATTAGATTAGTATGTGAAAGGTGCAAGAGTTCCAACCCTTCCCAAGTGTGGGAAGGGGTATTTATACTTACTAATATTATGCCCCTAGTGGGCTGTGGAGTGAGCTGACAGTGGGGAAAGCCCCGACCCACTCCACAAATATAAATACGACTAAACTAATAATACTAATACTAATATTGCTAAGCTAATATAAATAAGCCTACGAGCTATGTAGATGCTAAATAGATGCTCGGGGTGACCGAGCCTTCATCTGAATATTTATATTCCTAACAATCTCCCCCTAAGGGAGGTCACCCTGGAAATAATAATTTGAATTCTAGCATTCTGTCTTCTGAACTTGACGTCATAGCTCGTAGTCTTTGATTCTTCAATTTCTTTAGTCTTTGTGCCTTCAGCAGTAATGATTTGATGACTGATTGATTGTCTTAGATGATCTTTGAGTATTCTTCGACTTTATCATCCAACATTTGTTTCCAAGTCATCTTTCAGCAGTATGTTTCCATGTGATGTGTTATTCTTTGAGCCGACATGCTCACACTATTCTGATGTCATGATCTTTAGCATCAGAGTTTGCAGAAGCTGTGTTAAAGGTCTTTTGGTTGATCATGACTTTGTTGAATTACAATGATGATGTAGTGTGAACATGTGGTAGAGGATTGGCATCTTTTCTGCAACCAGCTACAGCATTCCACAGCTACAATCGCCAGAAGTTCCTGCATACGACAGTTAGCAACAAATCGACCGGTACTTACAGGTTCGGACTTCGAGATTGTTAACAGCATAGTGTGAAAACTCTCTCTAATCCTTACCAAGACCGTTCCTAATCGAAAACCCACAGAGGGCTTTTTAAGATCGAACCGTAGCACATCAACGATTAGGTGAGTCGCTGGAGATCACTCCACGACTGTAGACCGTTAGAAACCGCCGTGACCACTAAGCGTAATCCATAAAGAATTACCGAAGTGACCTGCTTTCAGGGCTGCTTGATGTTGACCCTGGCAGGAATTTCCATTCAATCATTGAGAATTACATTTGTAAATTCCCTCATAAATGTTCTGGCAGATTGCTAAGATCTGCGTAGGACTCTTAAGTTTACAACTGGTGTCCTTAATGTTGAACACCCAGTGTAGAAATAATTCGTGTCCCTATGAGATCTTATTATGCATCTCGTGGCTCTAGACTCGATAGTGCGTTTTGATTTAGTGAGCGGAGGCTGGAGAGAACTGCCACCTTTTCAATATCATCTAACTCGGAGTGAGAGAGACGATAGAAATGTATTGAACTCCGTGACAATTGAAACAAGAATCCTTTGAGGGACCTTGAGTGGCTAGGGAGGGTTGTGCAGCGTATCACTGGGTCCATGATACTTTGTCTTCAATGTCAGCAATCAACTAAGTGCTTCTGACAGCATATGAATTGACCCGGTTTCTGCCTAAGTTTGTAAGGAGGGCTTCTTTCTTTTCACCCTTTATCTTTACAATTCTTTTTCATTCTTCAACCCCTTCAGTTCTTACCGAGACTTCATTACTAGAACCTTGTTGGGTTTGTTCCAGTACTAGCTCCATCTCAGTCGGCACTCTTCCCTAATTCACATTTCTCCTTTTTTAATCATACCTAAGGACTTCTACACTATCTAGTGGATTGTCCCTAAGTAGATCCCTCCGGCTCTGGCGGGATCGTGGGAACTTGAACCTAACCTTACCATCCTTATAACTCCATGCATTAAATAAAATGGTCGGTCTTTGGTGTACTTCTACGATTGCCATAAACCAAATCTTTGAAAAATCTCTCAAAGTGTTCATGATTCTGAAACACATTTTTGCAAACACTTGAGAGTTTTATATTTTTCAAATGCTCCCCCTCAACATGTGCTCGGTTGATTGTTTTATAAATTTTCACATGTTAGGTAGAGCTCACACTTTTTGAATTGATTGATTTTCCCAGAACATGATCATCGCGAGACACGCTTACATCACTAGTAAACTAGCTTGAAATTATTACCCGTCCAGATCACATTCAAGGAAAGTCGCTCGAAATCGGTACATTCTACTCAGACACGTCCTTTGCGAGACACGCTTACATCACCAGATAAACTGGCTTGAAATTATTACCCGTCCAGGACATGTCCTTTAGACTACTGACTTTAGCTATCGTCAATTCATTGGTTAAGTCTGAGTCACGATCTCATGCTATGCCAAATCCTTTTTGTTCATTTGCTCCCCCTCAATATGTGCATCGATATACAAAAGAGTTTAGCACATATGGGAGAGCCTAACGTTTAAGTCCAAAACATCACATTTTCATCAGGTTTCATATTTAAATCACATTCTCTCCCCCGATCAAAAATTTCAAACCTTTTGAGATTTGTGATCCCAATTGATTTAAATAAGTTAGAAAATGTGGGAGAAAATGTGTCCGATTTAATATATTCTGATGATGAGAACATACTGAGCTCCCCCTTAATCTAAGAGGGAGATTCACTGCTTTATGTGCACAAGATATTGTTTATGACACAAGTGATATTGACCTTTTGCGCAGATGATGTAATCATCCGCTTTTCTGAGTGAGTCAGTGGTCAACATCAATCATCCATCCACCAAAAAATCTTTCGCAAATGTAGTTGATCCCCACTTGGCGAGACCAAAATAGATGAATGGTGGTGGTGGTGGTGAAAGTGTTGTTGTTGTTGTTGCCGACGTTGTTGCTGTGGTGAATTCCGAACCAATCAATAGAGTTTGAACGTCTGATCAAATGGTTAGAATGGGAACTGGCACATTCATTTTGGCTATGGAATCTGCATAAGAATATCAACACAGATATACATACATACAGATACACTATTCCTTAATAGCTACCCTTCAGCAGCTTGCCACATTATAATACCAAGTTCATCTTATAATCAAACCACAATCAGGAAGTACGTCAAACCACTATCTAGCATGAAGAGCAATTCGCAATCATGAACATGGCAATTCACACAGATTTCAATATTCAATTCAGGATCTTAGGAACATGATTCTAACATAATAGCAATATACCTAAGCGAATCCTGAGAACATATGCACAATATCAACAACAATTAAGCAGCAATCGACTACCAAGAGTCACACAACATTTGAAACTCATTCATTCAGATCATACAAATGTCATTGGAGTATTCAAAAACATCAAACACAACTGGTTTTTCTAACCTCTTTTAGGTTTTGAGTCTTAAGGTGTTTAGGGGATTATACGAGGATTCCAAAGTAACACAAATGAACCTTCTAGATACATAAAGCTAGGAAACTATAAGCAAATTGCACATAATGTCCTAAACTTTCTAGTAACTAACACGTTTGGCCATTTGATATAAAGTTTTAGCAAGATCCTCTTCAACTAATTCCCCATTAACTACAAAACCATTTCTAACAAGTATGATTTAACCAATAAATCCGTTTGATGATATAAAATTTGAATTCACTCTCCCCCTCAATCAATGACCTAGTTAAAGATTTGTAGTCGTTGATTGAGTGACAAATTTTATGCATAATCCAAGTATAAACAAATTTCATACAACACATAATCACCAAGTGTCTCACAAATAATTTTCAGAAGAATCATTGAATGAAAACTATTTGTATACAAAGAAGATTTCTCTTCCTTTACCAGAAATGATGCACTGAAACGTACATCAGATCGAAGAAACATGGATATAAAGTAATCCATGCCCAGGTGAACATCACCCAGTTGAAGGAACAGCCGTCTTTTTGGCGACGTGCTTTCCCCATTTTGAAGCTCGGGTTGCTATCTAAAGTAATAGCAAGCCATTTAGACATGTTTTAACCATCCATTTTAACTTCTGCTCGAGCTTCATTTAAAGACCCGTGCCATTATTGAATGACATTTCTAAGTCCGTAAATGTTATCGATAAACAGAAGACATGCCTAGGTGAAACTATTTTTGGTATTTTCTATTTTCTAATTTTTATGGTTTTTCTGGTTTTAAGTTTCTCTATTTACAATTTGCAGGTTTTCTATATATCTATATACAAAATGGTATAAGATGAGAACAAGTATATATATACAAGGATACGAACCAGAAACCATTACTCCTCAGCATCCTGAATCTTCTCCGCATTCATCACTTGACTTGCTGAAGAGCAATGTGAGCACTTTTAATCAGGGATTGATTCTGGCTTTTCACTCTCCCCTAATTAGTGCTCTCCCCCAATCTGACAACCTTTCTGATGAACACCCATAATAGGAAGAAGACTTTGGATGAACGCCCATAATATGAAGAAGTCTTTTGATAACCAAATGCATGCCGTCTTTAGTCTTCTAACACTCCCGTCCTTGAGTAACGCCGTCAAAAACCTTAGGCATCTTTTCATTAGTTTAAGTTGAGCCTCAACTGAAATTTAGCTTAACCCCACAACTCATCAAACAAGAACTGTCATGAGGTTAAGCTAAACCACAAATTTAAGCCCAGTAACAACTTGATTTCAGCTTAACCTCACAACTCATCAAACAAGAACTGTCATGAGATTAGGTTAAAATCAAGTTGGACCTAACCTTAAACTACAGAACAACTTGAACCTAACTTAACTCCACAACTCATCAAACAAGAACTGTCATGGGATTAAGTTAAATATCAAGTTGTAAGAAAAGAACTCAACATTTTTGAATGTAGAGAAGACTGTAGACTCGACCTTCTTCAAGATTGCCCAATATGGAGGAACAGAATACCAACCATCTTCATCTCACCAAATGCCTTCCAGTAACCTTACATATAACCCATCAGCCCGCAGCATACACATGAGATGATAACACCCAACAGAGAATGTAGAATAGACTGACGACTCGACCTTCTTCAGTCTTTAGTATAACACCAAAGTAACAAGTTGAACCACTGATCATCTATAGTATGTATCCATCCTTGGATATTAAGCCCTGATCACGTGAACCTGTTGTGCGTCCTTGGTGTACACATTCTCTCTCCCCTGATGGTTACGATTAATCGGAATCATCATCATGATGTGTACATGCAGCCTAATGACGTGTACATGAAGCATTGACTAGAAACCCTTTGTTGCTGATTGTACCAGCCCGTGAGACGATGTCGATTAGCATTCCATGACCATGTTCTTCAACACCTTGATAGACGGAGGAAGATGTAGTGTTGGAGAACCATGGTTTGCACGACTCCTGAACTGACGTATTCAGGAGTCGTATGACCATTTCTCAATCATCAATCAACATGTAGATTAATATTCACCCTTTCCCCCCCTCAAAAATTGCATATGCCTGCCAACTGCAATTTTTGATGATTTGAACGAGTGAATATGAATACCATCAACGATAAGTAGCTCCACTTGACGGTTCTTGAAGACTAACATGTTGTTTATTCACCCTTTCCCCCCCTCAAAAATTGCATATGCCTGTCAACTGCAATTTTTGGTTGAATAAGTGAATAAGAATATACTTCAATGTGCGCCGATCCACTTGAAGACTGAATAAGCACGGAAAGAGCATGAAACTTGTTGATGAGAATGGCCATAAATAAGAAGATTCCTCTTCTTTTGAAGATAAAGTTCACTCAAGCATACACTTTTCTTTTCTTTGAAGAACGAGGCCTGCACTGATGTGTACAGACGTCATAATGTTGAAGAGCGAGGCCTGCACTGATGTGTACAGACGTCATTATGATGAAGAACGAGGCCTGAACTGAGGTATTCAGACGTCATAATCTCTCTCTTTACTACTTCTCTCATCTAACTCGTTACCAACCTCATTATCATTTTGTCGGCTTGAAGTAGTGACCACTGATGGAGAAAAACCCAATATGATGAACTTAAGCCTGAAGTAACATAACCCGAACTTGTGACTTAAACTTGTACTAATGCGAGACAAAGAGCGGTGCAGAGACTTCGTGCAACATCGAATCCCTAAGTACTCTATACTCTTCAACCAACCAACCATCAAGTATAAGACGTACATCACCTCTTGGATATCCACAACTTCGTGTGACACTGAGCACTACAACGTGACTCCTTAAAGTGATAGTTATTTTGTAAAAGAGAGAAAGAAAAAATAACTAGATACCCAAGTCCTCGTCATTGTAAATGTTGAAAGCTCGAACAAGGATCTCGAAGAATCTTCATCCAACCTCCCCGATATCTTCAGATACTAAGTACACGCACCTATGAAATTTCACTTCAGCCTCAAATAAATAATACTGATCTAACGCCGTAGTCACATCTTGTCGATTAACTGCCCCGATCCAGCCATTTGTGATGTTTTAGCTGATCTTTGATAGTGGTTTTAACCCGATCATGGTCAAGAGCGCATAGCCCATCATCACGGGATTTTACAAATCTATGATTTAAACCGAGAAATAAGTTCTTTCTCAGGATTTTACAAAACCAAGAAGAAACCGTGAGACAGTAACAAATAGAATGTGTTAGCCAAAATTTTGGTTTTGGTGAATATCAGCTTGGGGTAACATGCAAGAGATCAACAACAATTCTTCTCCAATTATTCTGTCGGCTATTTGTGACCACTTGGTGAAGGAAACCTAATATACCCAATTTTAAAAATGAAATAGAAGTCCCCAAATTCGTTACATAAGCTTGCATTAATGTTGGAAGAACGGTGTAGAGAATTAATGCTCTAAGCAAATCTCTAAGTACTCAATACCCAACCAAAGTATGAGACATTAACACCTCTTGCGATTATCGACAACGTCATCGACGTGTGACACTTAAGTGATAGTTACCCCGACTGCTGGTAACTAGATAACCTAAGTCTTCAACTTAAATTTTAAGCACGAGCAAGTTATCATTGAAGGTCATGCATCCAACCAACCCCGACTTCAAGATAAAATAAGTAGACGCCTTCGTGAAATTCAACTTCAATCTCAAATAAGGAATACCAAATGAACTTCGTGATCATCTTGTGCGGTTGATTGACCAAAAAGAGAAGAAACATGCGCCAATACTCCCCCTCAAAAATGACATGCAATGACATTTTTGCCAAAGCTGAGAGTCCGTGATGGTAGTGAATTTGTCAGGCACAGCATAGATACATGGAAAGAGCCAAATAAAACTACTGCAAAGAAGATGGTGATTAAGACTCTCTTGTAGTAACCCCTCGTTTGTCTCCTCATCAATGGTTTAGCAGATTAAAAATTCACTGAAGCTCGTAATATGCCAAAACCGCTTAATGAAATGTGTTTAACTTTAGAATGAGTAAAAGGTTAAAACAAGTCTCTGAACAATCCACCTTGTGTCTTTAAGTCTGACCACTTCTTGAGAAGATCTTGTACTGCAATCCCATTAGAAACTTGAGAAACAACAATCTCTTGATGAAGCTTGATAAAGGACAAGTCCGCCACTTATACTTGCACTAAATTTGTGATTTAGAACCCATATTGAGCACAACAACGTAACTCCTTTAAATATAGGTAGTGGTATATACCCAACCTTCCATCCTTTATTGTATATATCCGCATCTTGAACATCCAAGTCTAATCACTATAAATATGCACGAACAAGGATCATCAAACATCGTGCATCCAACCAACCCCGAGATATTTGAGATACTAAGTGCAAGAACCCTTGAATTAACAAACCAAACAAGCTACCATAATTTCCCAATTCCTACCGATCTTGTAGCACAAACTTTTCCCAAAAAAAATAGTCAAACCCCGTAAGTTTTATTATGTCTAAATCCAAGTGCAGCCTACTTGTCCAAAATTAATTTGACGGGATTTTACAACTCTTGAGATTTAAACCGAGAAATCGAATCTTTCGCGGGATTTTCTAAAATCATCAAGAGAAACCTTGAAATCAACAAGAATAACCAAATGTGAAGTGCAATACTAATCCTCAAAATTCAAGTCAAAGAAGTCAAATCTCAACTTGATCAAATCGCAACAAGTCAAGTCACAGTTTGTCAAATTGCAACAAGTCAAATTGCAATCAACCAGATCGCAATAAGTCAAGTCGCAAGAGTTAACTCGCAACGTCGAATCACAACTGGTACCATTGCAATCAGTCAAGTTGCAACAAGTCAAATAGCAACTTGTCAATTCGCAATTAATCAAATCGTAATTAGTCAACTGTAACTCAAATCGTAAAGATCAAATCGCAGGCTCACTTACATCTCAGGCACCAATAGGACAACGCTGCCAAATCCACAACTCTGTAATCACGTTGACATTCATAAACCCAAATACTAGCCATGACGTGTTTAAACGAATCTTGAAGAAAAATACATAACCCCGTGAAAATTTGTGAGATACCAAAATACCAATCTTTTTCGCCAAATATTACTCCAAATTACACTTAATGAATTTAAGAAAATTTGATAATAATTGTTCAGGCACAAAATTTTGATATATGTATCGGATCATAAAAACAATGCAAGCCCAGTCCACGTTTTTAACTTGCAGCTCAGAAAGATGAAATGACCCACTCTTCAGCCCAAAAACCATTCGAGTAGCAATACAGCCCAAGTGATAAAATACCCCGATCGAAACTCAATAATAAACCCGTCCAACACACCACCCTAATCCCTAATTTTATGTAGCTATATAAAGTACTAAACTCACATTAACCCTAATCCACCACTGTCACAAACATGCGCCCCCATCTCTTCTTCTCTCAATTTGCACAACTCAGTCACACATACACACAAACGGATCTAATCATTTATGGTCTAAGAGTCCGTTGTAGCACACGAAAAGAATCTGAGATCGTTTAGTATTTGCCTATCATGTTTGTTTATGAGCGAATCAAGGAAATATGATATCCTGATCGTTATCTTCTTTTTCCTTTATATTCGGATATGAATAGAAATTAAGCCTTCGATAGGGTCGATGATGATTTGTGTAGTATAGATCTTTTAAGATCTTGAGATCTCATATGAGATACTAAAGGCAATACAACACTGAGACCATTTATTTGATTTATTATTTTTATTTTTATTTTTATTCGGATCAGTGATGTAATGATCTTTTCGTGAAATGGTCTTTTGAAGATCTTGTGTTTTTAATACCACACGATAAATTTGACTGAGATCTTGTAGTTTGTCTTCTTCTTTTCAGTTTACGATCTGTGATGAGTTTCATTATCGTGTTTATGATCATTGAGGTATAAAATACTTTTGAAATACACGAAAAAGATAAGAAGTTGAGATCGTTTGGTCCTTTTTAATTATAGCTTTGGAGTAGTTGTTTGATGGGTGTTGGGGAGTGGCGTGTGAGGCTTTGTGGTATGGAAAGAATTTTGTTGTTAGATTTGTGATGGAGTAGATGTAGGATGGATGTGGGATGGGTCTGTTCATCTTTTCTTCTTTTTGTTAGTAATTGTGACTGATGATGTTTAAGACTGAGGTCGATAAGAGTCAGTGGTAGGTTTGGTTAGTGGTCTAGTTTTCTGCTTCATCTCCTTTCTTTTAAATCCTTTTGAGTTTTCTTGACTAGTCAACTGTGGCCCACTGCTACAGTCACAAAACCACTACAGTCACAACCACTACAGTCACTAAACCGCTAGAGTCACTAAACCGCTAGTCACTAAACCGCTGAAGATTAAACCGCTAATAGCAAACCGCCAAAAAGTCAAACCTCCAAAAAGTCAAAACCGCTACAGTCACTAAACCACTAGGACCCAAACCGCTGAAGATTAAACCGCCAAAAGCAAACCGCCAAAAAGTCAAACCGCCAGGACTGGTCAAACCTCTGTTGACTGGTCAAACCGCTACAGGTACACAACAAAACTGTCACTTTCACCAATGTTGTCTTTTTCCCGTTTTGGCTATTATCCAAACAGCAGCTGTCAACCCAAGCAAACCGCTACTAAGAAATCCTACAAACCGAAGCCAATGTTTTCTCCTTCTTGTGTACAAACTGCCAGCAAGAACAACTCTTTTAGAGCTCAGATTTTACCACAGATAAGCCAAAACAAAACTTGCCAACAAGAAAAAGAAGAGAAAAAAAAAAAAAAAAAACAAGAACACCAGCGTGGTGTTTTCACTTTAAAAGTGGTGTTTTTCACTTCAAAAGTGGAAAGAAAAAAAACAAGAACAACCACTTGCCACAACAACTTGTGATGTTCGAACACGTTGCAACAAGAGAGAAAAAGAAGAACAAATCTGAGCTACTTAGGTGGGCTTGAAGCCAAGATGATGTGGAACAGTCACCACAAACAAGCCAAATCATTAAGCAAGCAACACGTGAACTTTTAAAAACCACATCCATCAACAGTACGCCCAAATATTATGAAATAGCGTACCGAAAAAATAAAACCGAGAAATACTAGAAACCACAAATCCAAACACAATCAATTGAACCTAACCATGGCTCTTGATACCAATTGTAAGATCTAAACATATTGATTGTGTGGATGATTCGGGTGGTCTTGGGTTATGGAAGATGAGATCCATGGTAGAGTTTTAGAGATAAGATGAACTAGAGAGAGAGAGTTGGGAAAACTTGAAACCAATTAGATTAGTATGTGAAAGGTGCAAGAGTTCCAACCCTTCCCAAGTGTGGGAAGGGGTATTTATACTTACTAATATTATGCCCCTAGTGGGCTGTGGAGTGAGCTGACAGTGGGGAAAGCCCCGACCCACTCCACAAATATAAATACGACTAAACTAATAATACTAATACTAATATTGCTAAGCTAATATAAATAAGCCTTGGAGCTATGTAGATGCTAAATAGATGCTCGGGGTGACCGAGCCTTCATCTGAATATTTATATTCCTAACATAAACAATCCTCCCAATGCATTTTTTCAACTTGCATTTTTTCCACATTTTGGTTTTCTCATGCCATACATAATGTGTAGGTATCTCAGCATACGTGTATTGATTCGCTTCTGTATCACGCTTGTTTAATTCAAACCAATCAGTGAACATGGTCATGTCGATACCTTCCCTTTGAATTAAAGCGGGTAAGCTTTCTGAGTCACGAAGTGTGATTGCATGCTGATTTGGCAAGTGGTAATTCAGCTTCATAATAGATGGATATGAGTAATGGATGTCGTAGGAAAACAGACGCCACACCGCCTCACATGGAGCTAAAAAACGACAGTTCAAATAGTTCTTTATTTCGTCCACCTCCAAAACCTGTACATTTGCCATATCACCATCGTTTTTAACATTTTCTTGAATAACAATTGTGGCTCTATCAGGACCTTTATTTAAGTACTTGAATAAGTACTTAATTGCCTTTGATCTGTTGCACCATTCGACGTTAATGTGGGCCTGATATTTCAGGAGGAGATAACGGTTGTGAGGAACGACATATCTGTTATCGTATTTGAATTTTCCTTTTATATGGTAAGCTTTATTATCCCTTCAGCGATAAATAGCATAACCATCATTGTCAACAATTGTTTCAGCCACAAAAGGTTTAGGAAAATGTTTCGAGCACTTACTCTCAACTGTACATGCAGCGTTTTTATCATCTTTACCACAGGGACCATGTAACATAAACTCAGTTACTACTTTATACGCATCTGGATCATTCGTTCGACATGGTATCTCAGCTGTAATTATATCATCTATCTGGGATGGGGTCTTGCATTTCAACTCTTCTTCTAGCCATAGTAGGATATGAGCATGTTGTAGACCACGTTTTTGAAATTCTATCACATACACAACTGAAAGATAATTGAAAAAAGCATAAGCTACTGCATAATTTAGATATAAAAAGGGTAAACAGATTAACATTAGGAGTTAAATTTTATTACCTGCCCGTGACTTGCCAAAAATATGTTGTTTTGTAAGATCATTTAACAGTTCAGTCAGTTTAATCTTGAATACACGCGTTGCCACTTCTGGGCGGTCATGGCCTTTTTGGCCCGGGATGTGCTTTAACATTTCTGCAATCTCGGGCCATTTTGGGTTAGTAGTGAAAGTGATGAACAGGTCTGGGTTCCCATAGGTTCGGCATATAGCCATTGCATCCTGGTAGTTTTGCATCATATACCTTGGTCCGCCTATAAAACTCCTTGGTAGAACGATTCATTTTCCCAGACCTGCTGCACTTGTATCCCCCCTTGTTACAGCGTCACAAACATTATGATATAGATCTACGCGCAACGTATCTTGATTTTTCTTGGTCCATTGAAGTCTCTGCTCTTCAACAGCCGTGTATGCATCAACCAAGTATTGTTGGAATAATCGCCCACCTCTAAGCAAGGTAGTACCTTGGTTATTTCGTTGTTGTATGATGTATGAATAGTATTCTTTCATTGTGACAAAATCCCTTTATTATCCCTTCAGCGATAAATAGCATAACCATCATTGTTAACAATTGTTTCAGCCACAAAAGGTTTAGGAAAATGTTTCGAGCACTTACTCTCAACTGTACATGCAGCGTTTTTATCATCTTTACCACAGGGACCATGTAACATAAACTCAGTTACTACTTTATACGCATCTGGATCATTTGTTCGACATGGTATCTCAGCTGTAATTATATCATCTATCTAGGATGGGGTCTATCATTTCAACTCTTCTTCTAGCCATAGTAGGATATGAGCATGTGGTAGACCACGTTTTTTGAAATTCTATCACATACACAACTGAAAGATAATTGAAAAAAGCATAAGCTACTGCATAATTTAGATATAAAAAGGGTAAACAGATTAACATTAGGAGTTAAATTTTATTACCTGCCCGTGACTTGCCAAAAATATGTTGTTTTGTAAGATCATTTAACAGTTCAGTCAGTTTAATCTTGAATACACGCGTTGCCACTTCTGGGCGGTCATGGCCTTTTTGGCCCGGGATGTGCTTTAACATTTCTGCAATCTCGGGCCATTTTGGGTTAGCAGTGAAAGTGATGAACAGGTCTGGGTTCCCATAGGTCCGGCATATAGCCATTGCATCCTGGTAGTTTTGCATCATATACCTTGGTCCGCCTATAAAACTCCTTGGTAGAACGATTCGTTTTCCCAGACCTGCTGCACTTGTATCCCCCTTGTTACAGCGTCACAAACATTATGATATAGATCTACGCGCAACGTATCTTGATTTTTCTTGGTCCATTGAAGTCTCTGCTCTTCAACAGCCGTGTATGCATCAACCAAGTATTGTTGGAATAATCGCCCACCTCTAAGCAAGGTAGTACCTTGGTTATTTCGTTGTTGTATGATGTACGAATAGTATTCTTTCATTGTGACAAAATCCCTTTTGGTTTTGCGTACATCTCTGTTGTTGTGATACGGTATCTTTTCATGAAATCCCTCCTCTCCATATGGGAACAATAATGGATATTGAAGGGCCATGTATTCTGAATGTAACTCAATAATGGATATTTCGTTGTTGTATGATGTATGAATAGTATTCTTTCATTGTGACAAAATCCCTTTTGGTCTTGCGTACATCTCTGTTGTTGTGATACGGTATCTTTTCATGAAATCCCTCCTCTCCATATGGGAACAATAATGGATATTGGAGGGACATGTATTCTGAATGTAACTCAGAAATACATTTCAAACCTTCATCCTTGTTGCTTACAACAATGTCTCTTGTAGGAATACCATCACCAAAGTCGTTAGTAATTAGAGCCGCTATTTCTGGCACCGTTGGGGCGTCGTATTGTCGAGAGGAACCCCGTCCACTTAGAAGCCGTAGTTCAAAGGTTGCTGAATTGTGGGAGTCACACCAATCTCGAGCCATTCGAAATGCCTTGGCGATTGAATTTGATTTATCAAACATTTGAATCAGACTTGCTACTATATTTGCATCTACAACTTCTCCCCCATCCTTGTCTATAAAAGCTCCCATCCGGTTCTTTACTTCATTTCCAGTGTCAAAAAAGTATAGTTGCGCATATTTAGGCTGAGTGTGCTGTTTAGGGAGCAGTGAACCTATTCGATGATATACTCTGATCTATTCTTGCTCCAAAAGATGTGTAACAAAACATGCCATTATATACTCTGATCTGCTCTTTGAATCTTAAACTTGCAGTATTGTTATAGTCCATAAGCTCATTAAGAGGCGAAGGTGGTTCATTAAACATGGGGAGAAGCAGTTTTCCGTCTTGACAGCAAATGGAGAAAGTTGGATTGACACGGCTCCTTGCTTTATCGCTTCTCTCCTGATACCACATAACCGCCTTGCAATTTTGACATTCAAATGATGGAGGGCCAATATTATGGGGAACCACATGTACACCTTGCCAAAAGAGGTAAACATTATTGAGAATAACAACATTTTTATCCATTAAATAACAGAATACATGAATTATAAAATATGATTTTACCTGCAGATGCATGTGCGGCTCCGTGTGGGATTTTTTTAGCGGCACGCTCAGATATTGTTCCTGTATGAAGAATCATTAAGGTGATATTCAATCTTATGAAACCAATCGTCTGTCAAATATAGTTTGTTTAATTAATCACCCGTTGATCTCCTTTTTTATATGTAAAGGGTTTTTTGGAAGTAGAAGCTGTTTGATTAGGCGCCAGATCTGTTAAAGTCGCTACTGAACGTGATCCTTCTCCTAACAAATTACGGTGAAAATGCAAATCAGGTATGCATTGTTGAAACATTTTTGTTATCTCATAATGCAAGTGAATGTTTGGGGCTGATGTATACCTGTAAATGTTTTGACAATCTCAGTTAACTGTAAACCACAATAGCTTTGTATTTTTCCACTTTGACTGATAATTGTTTTTGAATGAATAACCACACTTTTGTGCAACATGTCTGACAGGGATGGAACATCAGCAGGTTCATTTTGTGACCCTGTAACGCAAAGACAAAGATGAATTTGATCAAATACATAATTGGAAGGTATGGAAACTTGTTAAATTGAAATATACTTGTATTCATTTATATTTGCAATATCTGAGTGAATTTTGCAACACATAACCTTGCAGGTTTGGAAAGATAAAGAAGGAAGATGTATATTAATTCATCTCTTGGAATTCTATTGCTGAACTGATGCAATAAGTGTGGTGAACAATGAAAAGGCATGTATGGTAATTGTCTTCAGGTTTTTAAGGTTCTTATTATTCTTTTAATAATGATTCTGATTTTTTCAATAACAACACACTAATGCATTTTATTTTAAAATTCAGTAAATTAATTATGGTCCATGTATATAGCATATGAAGTAAGTAAAATACTCTTAATTGTTATAATGTAGAGTAGGAATTGACCTGTTTTATAAATGGCCTCCTAAGAGTAGTTTCTATGACACTTGTTATGGTTAAAAGAGTAATTTATGTGCAAATTAAACATATGTAGCATAGGATATCAAACCATATAAATAGAAGGAGGGTTGGAATATCAGATAATTAATAATAAACTGTGATGAAATATAGAACGTAAAACCCATATAATATTGCCAACTACATTAAGTACCATAACGACGAAGCTTAACATTTCATAATTTAAAAATCAACATTTAATCTATTAGGGATATCACAAAGTCAATTTTAGCCAATCTTGCTCATTACATTCAGCAGCATAGACATCTTCAATATCTTCATCATTTGATATATTCTTATGTGATGAATTCTGCAAATCTGAAGCTACATTCGGTGTTGGCGGATTTGTTGGTAACAATTGCAAACACTTGGTTTTCCGTCTTTTGTATCTAGATTTGAAATAACATTGTCTTAACCTTAAGGTACTTTCCGCAAGTTCTGAATCAGGATCTTCTTCTACCCTTCTCTTTTCTTCTTCCAGCCTTGTTAGGATTTCCTGAGTTTTTCGAACAGCTTCTACATCTACATTCTCAGCCTATAGTGCAAGATAACTTTGTGAGGAACCTAAAAAACAAAATGTTATATTCAATTGAACACTGATCTGGATAGCGCCAATCAATAATTGTAGACTCCTCAGCTTACGATATGGCCAACGCTGAATACCCATTTCTCGACATCGCTTTTAAAAAAATAGATAAACATACATTGGATGCTTTTGCAGCTTTTGCTATTGGCAGATAGTAATATTGGGACACCATTTCCCTACTGAACTCCATGACTTTACTGGATGAATTGAGAAATAAGATATAATATGGCTTTTAAAGACATTGGCGACCTAATGAGATTCCATGTATTTTAACAGTTATTGTAACTGTTAGCTTTCAACAAACACTATTTAATGGGTTTTAAAGACACTGGTAACCCAATGATATTTCATGCATTTTAATGGTTTTTGTAACTGTTAGTTGTCAACAAACACTATTTATTAGGTGTTAAAAATTGGATTATGTATATGAATTTATGCAGTTAAATGACCCTTTATATACTTTAGATTGATTGATAATAACAGTTTCATTTGGGGATGTTTGAATCATACTGCAGCTCTGTGTTCAAGGCTTTTATAGGTGATAAATTTAGTTTTGTCAGGTCATATTAGGTTCTTATGGGTCAGTTAGTCAATCAAATTCACAGTTATTTTACAAAAAGGTCAAAATCAACTTTAATTTTCATGCCTGCATAGACTGATGAGTTTTAAGCCTGCATTACCATTGAATTAGTAGCATAGATATATAATATAACTTCAATAAATCTTATTGTAGATTAAAACTTCATTTTCATTCATTTTAGACCAATCAAAATCCATTTTAGTCAACGTTTGAAAAAAATCAAAAAACCCAACTCTGCACATAGCATACTACAACTTTACTTTTTCCCCTTTTTGCTAATAACCCTTTATGTACTTTAGGTCCATCAATAATTGAAATGGTTATATAAGTGAATGAAAATAGGGAATACAACAGGATATTTACAGGATCATAGATAATTGGATTTCATTTGTTGATGCAAATAATGTTCTAAAAACGTTATTTATATCTTTCGATTACTTCACGTTTTGAGGATGACAAAATGTGAACTCACGTTACGTTAAAATTAACGTTAACAAGTTTTTAATCGGAAGATCCCGTTTCTACGCAAATCACTCTTGAACAAAGTTACAACTTGAACTAGTGATCAAAGAAGTGAATTCATGTTTTGAAAATTCACATTTTAAATGGGACAAAACATTTTTTCAAAAATACATATGACAAATTATTTTTGAAATATTAAGAAATGTTTTAATGGAAAAATAAGTTTGAAAATCACAACAGCTATTTTTCCCCCCAAAATCAGCTCCAACCTTCCCCAAATAAGTTTTCACCATAAAAGACAAAATTTGGAGCGTCCTAGTCTACCACGGCTCCACGGTACCGTTAAATTTAACGGAGCCGTGGGTCATTTAGTGGAGCCGTCCGTACCATTTTGAATTGTAACGTTCAGATTTTCTTTGCCTATAAATACCCACCTCTTTCACAGTTTTAGGCACCCTTCACACACAGAAAAATCCCTTAGTAAAATCCTCTCACACCTTTCACTTCTTAGGGTCATTTAGATTAGTTTTTCTTTGTTTCAAGAGTGATCCAATCATCCTTCAAGTGATCCTCTTCATACCTCTTCACTAGCAAGAGAAGAACACAAGTATCCAAGTTGATACAAGGTGTTGTCATCCCTCTTCATTAGCAAGAGAAGAACTCAAGTAATCAAGAAGATACTAGAGTTATAGTTGATAGGTTTTTGTAACTCTTGTTACAACCTTGTTGTGTCTTAGCATACATCAAGCTTATTTTCTTTTTGTGAGTGAGAGTGAAGATCAAGTGTGATCTATAGAGATAGTGAACATCTCTTGAAGCCATTGGGCTTGTGTGATTGATCAAGAAGATCAAGGGTCATTAGGTTAGTGTTAGTCGAGTAGAGTGAAGTGAGTGTTGATCATTGTGATCGTGTTGAGATCTTGGTGATCTCTTGAAGCCATTGGGCTTGTGTGTTTGGTCACGTGGACCTTGGTAGATTGGTGCTAGCTAAGATTAGCACTCGACATCTAGCTTAGTGTCGGAAATAGGATAAGCGACGTGTACGGTTTTCTCCGCCTGAAGGGAGGTTGTTGATATAGTGTTTGAAACTCTCGAGTGTGGTACTCGGGGAGTGGAGTAGGGCGAAGAAGAGCTTCGTAGCCGAACCACTATAAATCCTCTGTCTCGGTTTGATCTTTCCAACTCTACTCTTTACTTTTATTTGTTATTATTATGTAGCTTAGTTTGTAGTTCATATTGGTGTTGTTTGATCACACATAGAGTTCGAATCAAAGTGTCCAATAGCATACTTTTAAAACAAGATTTTTAAAAGAAGTTTTTAAACCGGTAAACTATTCAACCCCCCCTTCTAGTTTCCCACAATTGGTATCAGAGCCAGGTTAGTCAAGTTTTTAAAGTATATTGTATTTTAAAGATTGAACCGATCAATGGATTCCGACAAATATCTAGAAGGGCAATCTATGCAAAGACCACCACTTTTCGAAACCGATTGTTTTATTTATTGGAAAACAAGATTCGAAACGTATGTGAAATCAAAAGACATTGATCTTTGGCATGTTATTACCGAGGGTGACTTTCAACATATTCAAAAGAATCCGGAAACTAAAAAGGATGAAATAGTTTCTTATGATAAACAAAGTGATGAACTTAAAAGGAAATTAGCCAAAAATAATGAGGCTAAAATGATGATTTATAATGCTTTGCCTAAAAAGGAATTTGAAAGAATTTTTATGTGTAATACGGCAAAAGACATTTGGAAAACTTTGCTAGTCACTCACCAAGGTAATAACCAAGTCAAAGAGAACAAGATAGATCTTCTTGTTCAACAATATGAACAATTCTCCATTTCGGAGGATGAGTCAATAGATAATGCTTTTGCTAGATTTAATACTATTATCACTAGTCTTAAAGCTCTTGATGAAGGTTATTCTAGTAAGAACTATGTTAGAAAGTTTCTTAGAGCTCTACATCCTAAATGGAGAGCAAAGGTCACCGCCATAGAAGAGTCAAAGGACTTGGCGGCATTGTCACTTGATGAACTTATAGGAAACTTGAAAGTTCACGAGATGATCATCAAGAAGGATTCCGACATTGTCAAAGGCAAAAGCGAGAGAGTTAGATCTCTAGCATTAAAAGCCAAGAAGGAGTCTAGTGATGAGGAATGTTCGAGTTCCGGTAGTGAAGATGAAGAGTACGCACTAGCCGTTAGGAACTTTAGAAAGTTCTTTAGGAGGAAAGGTAGATTTCCTAGACAATCTCGAGATGAGAAGAAGTCATCCCAAAGAAATCATGATGAAAGAAAAGGGACAAGTGATAGGAGATGCTTTAGATGCAGAGATCCTAATCACTTCATAGGAGAATGTCCTAAGCCACCAAAATCCAACAACCAAAGAGCTTTTGTAGGAGGTTCTTGGAGTGATAGCGGTGAAGAAGAAGAGAAGAAGCCTAACGATGAAACGTGCTTAATGGCTCAAGCTTCTAACGAGGTACAATCCGACTCTTCTTATTATAGTGATAATAATTCGTCAATAGATGACAGTGAATTACATGACGAATACAACAAACTATGCGTAGTTAGTACTAAGATCTTAGGTAGAAACACAAAGCTAAAATTAAAATTAAAAGAACTAGAACTACAAGTCTTAGAACTAAATAATCAAGTCAAGAGACTTGAGAAAAACAAGGAAGTAGATTTAGGATGTGGATCATGTATTAGTCTTCAAGTAGAAAATGAAAAGCTTAAAGAAAATGCTTTAAGAATCATTAAGTTTGATGAAGGAACTAAAAAGCTTAATGATATACTTGAAAATATTAGATATAGTGAACATGACCGTTCGGGTTTAGGATTTGACCCAAATCAGGCTTCTACAAGTGGTACTAAACAAGTAAAATTTGTAATGCCTGAAAATTCCATGTCTGAAGGTGACGGCACCATTAAAGATACATACGGCACCGCTAAATTTAGTGGTACCGTGTGGTGCTGAGGACAAAACTGGGTCAATTCTGAAAAGTAACTTAAGTCCTAAACCAAGTCAAGTAGTTGTAAATAGAACTAGAGTGTCTACTCCAAGTAGAGAGGAAACCAAAGGCTTTAACAAACCATTGTCATCTCCCGAACATGGATTTGTAAAGCGTGACACTAGGTCAACTACTCCTCCACCTAGAAAGGTAAACTCTCCCAAACCTCGGTCTAGAACTCCTCTACCGAGAGGTAACTTTAGAAGACAAAATCATCCAAGTAACTTTCCCGTAACTTGGAATGATCGTCCACCACAAAGTTACTTACCATGGGAAATGTGTCCTCCATTTTCACATCCTAAACTAACGCAACAAATGCGTAGGATGTTTAACTCTAACAACTTTGGACCCATGAGATATTGGGGACCAGATGTTTGAACATTTGTTTTGCTAGGAGAACATGAGTGTAAATAAACTTTGGAGTATAACAAAAGGAGTATGATGCGTTATCAAGCATATCCGGTGACGCAATAGTCAAGTCGTGTCTTTCATGCTTAACATTCAACAAAGGTACCCTAGTCTTATAGTTTTAAGAGCAAACACCTCAGGCACAGGTACGCTTTCTTAAAACACCCTTTGTTAGTAGTAATGTTTGGCATGAAATAGTGTAGTTAGAATCTAACATAGTAGGCACTATAACACAGAAACTCTATTCACATCTCATCATGCCAAATTCAACTTGTCCAGAAATGTTCGATGATCGCTTGAAGATCATGCGTGACAAGTTTGAATTAAGCATTGATAAGTGAATCAAGTTCCCTTCCTTGCACATACGTAATCTTGCCTAAATGAAGTATCCCTGTAAACTTATGTATACTATATGTATGAGATACATAGTTTAAGTAATAGTCTTTATTGACAATAACGCCCATATCTGCAAATGCAAAACTCACAAGAGACGAAGAAGGTGAGTGCGCGGATATAACTAGGTTAGGGGCATAATAGGTAAAGTAGTTTACCTAATGGCAAGTAGGTCCATTATCATGAATAGTGTTGGCTTTGTGCCCACTTGTAAGAAGTATCCCAAAACTTCTTACATCAAAGTGTTTAATGTATCATACCATACATTAAGGATACTATACACTTGAGATTACGATATCTTAAGGAGATTGATGTAGAAAATGTTTCTATACCAACTCTGATAATGAGAGAGTTAATGTGGGTTGAAACATAATGAGTAATGTTTGTACCTTCATAGGTTGATTAACAAACATCTTGGTTCCCCAAGAAACAAACTACTCTTATTGTCACCACGACCGAAACCGAGTACGCAAGCGCCGGAAAGGCATGACAACAAACACTATAGATGAAACAACTCCCTGTGAAGAGTAGCAGTCAAGATGCCATTAGACTTATCCGGGAACCCTATAGTTTGCTCATGAACGAAGCTCGTCGAAGTACGTCATCTCCCCGCAGAAAAACATCTCCTCCGTCATGATAACGTCGAAAGAGAAATCTTTTCTTTGAAAAGTATTTCTTCTCACCTTAACCTTTACATTCTCGTCAAATGACCTCTTAATACTCCATTGGAATTATTAATGTCATCTCTCACGTTCCATCATATGACTTTTCAAGTCATTCCTCATATCCCGCTCATGACTATTTCAATATTTCTAGGGAAATATTAAAGTCATCCCTCGCGTCATACCTTATAACCTTTCATCCCCTCTTATGACTATTTGAATATTTCTCCGGAAATATTGAAGTCATCTCACACATCCATCTTATTCTCGACTCATGACTCTTGAATATTTCATTGGAAATTTCAAGTCATTCCCTAAGCCTCATCCCATGACTTCGTAATATTTCACTGGAAATATTAACGTCATTCCTCGCGTCTCGTTATATGAATTTTCAAGTCATTCTTCTCATCCCGCTCATGACTATTTGAATATTCCTTCGGAAATATTAAAGTCATCCGTCACGTCATACCTCATAACCTTTCATCCCTTCTATGACCTCTCGAAAGTTTCGCGGGAAACATTGAAGTCATTCTCTACAAATCGCTCATGACTTTTTAAGTCACATCTTTCACTCGTCACATGACTCATGAATATTTCACGGGAAATATCTAGTCATTCCTTGTGTCACGTACTCCGACTAATTAAATATTTCATGGGAAATATTATAGTCATCCTCCTAAACACAACTCATAACTTCTATTTATTTCACGGGAAATACTAGAAGTAAATCATCATCCAATGACATCTTAGTCAATTTCCTCAGAAACACTAAGGTCATTTTCGGTCATCCCATTTAATCGTCTTTCGTCAAAAAGTTTATTAGGTATAAACTTTTTTCTCGTGTCAAAAAGTCTTACTAAATAAGTAAGATTAATCAGCCAAAAGTCAAAACAGAAGAAAAACTGGACCATCAGACCTATGGCTCCACTAAAGTGCCACGGCTCCACTAATGTTTAGTGGAACCGTGGAGCCGTGCATCTGAAAAACGCGCCCAGTTACTCTTTTCTTCTGCACAAATTTTCCAAACACACAAAACCACTTCCACTTGCTGTCAAAATCGAACCATAACACCATAATTCAACTAAACTCTTACAAATCAAGATTGAGGCATTGGAATCAACAAATCCTAATCACAACATCACTCATTGTAAGTAAATCACTCTTAATTTCATTTAATTTGAGTCTAGGGTTTGTTCTTGAGTATAAATCCGAATTGGGGATTTTCAAAATTAGCTAAACCCTTGTGAAATTAAGACTAGGATTAGACAATGTAGTATTCACATGATTCCCTAAACCTAGGATTTCCAAAAACCCATTTTTGTTACAAAACCTAATCCGAAATTAATCACTAAATTCGGATTATGATTGATTATTTGTAATGGAATCATGTTTAGGATGATTAAAATTGGATTAGGAACGTTCTGCATTAAAGCTTTTCAATCTTAAAGCTTGTTGGCACCATGTTGAGACATTTGCCAAACACCCCAATTCGATCATTTTTCTACAAACTTCACAAGTCTAGGATCATGAAACCTTTTTCATACATTGTTGATGCAAATTAAAAACGTTTTTGCATGCATACATGAACTCTCAAATATGGCTCGAAGTACAAAATTGATATGTATTGTTCGACATATTTGATTGAGCAAAAGTGAAGTTAGGAGCGTTTGGGTAATCTCTTTAGGATAATTTTAGAGTCGAGATTGCCGCACCTCCACATTGTTTGCATTTAGGCACACACACTAGAAGTATAATCATTAAAATGCAACGAACTAACATATACAAAAATAATTTTTTTGTAGACAAACAATGCCTCGGAATGATTATCAATTAACCCGAAAATACATCATTGAAACACTTGAAAACCCAAACATCACTGATGAACAAAAGGCTTATTTTTCCAAAGTGCTAACACGATACATACACGAAGGGCGTGTAGTCGATGCACTTTATGTCATGTCAGATAGAGTCAGTGCTTGTTTCCCTTCTATTCGGTTCGATTGTTTATACACAATAAACGATCAAATATGTCCCCTTTTCATTCTCGAATTTTACAGTCGTGTTCGTACCTACACTGACTCTGACGGAAACGTCTTTCTTGACTTTTGGATTCAACACCAAAATATCACCCTGTCTGTCACTCAGTTTGGTGAAATTCTTGGTGTTCACTCATATGGTCAGTGTGCATACACCAACGACCATTCTCTAGAGTCTCTTTACTACAATGTTGAGATAGAAGGTGCCTATAGTACCCAAATTCCCGACATTGAAGTAATCAAACAAATTATCCAAATTCCTCGAGTCGCCAACACGTACCAAAAACGTGATGGATCCGTTGTTTTTCTCGACCCATCCAAAATCTACCTCAGGGAACTCCGTCCCGACCTTAGAAGTTGGGAACTTCTTCTACGTGAAAATGTGTTAAGCCTTGCGGGCAACCGTGATCACGTATCGGCAAGTCTTGCCCTTATGCTCTACTGTCTTAGTATCGAGGAACCATTCAACCTCGCATACTACATGGTCAAACGGTTGGCCAACATTCATCCTCGGTCCGATGAGCTCATGCCATACGGCATGTTGCTTACTCGTTTATTCAGGTGGGTCATGGAATATTTCCCACATCTTCAAAGTGTCGACTATGTCCTAGTCAATCCGGTTATGCACCCACTTGGTGGACCACAACGTCGCACAAAGCAACGTACGGACAAACGGTCCAAACGTGGTCGTAAATCCACTTCTGATATTCCCCATTCATCCTCCTCCTTCAGTCACGAATCATCATCTGAACCCATGGATGAGGACGATGATGAGGTGAACGAAGAAGGAACTTCTAGCTCTCAAATCCCTTCTCCCGACACCTACTTTCGTAATCTTGATACCTCATCATTTCGACGTACAACCGACCTCGAAAATGGGATGGTAAATCTATCCCACATGATGAGAAGGCAAACCACAATGTATAATAGACAAGTGGAGATGCATGAGCAAACTATCGGGGGATTCAAGTCCATCGGCAAGGCGATCAAAGGGCTTGGGAACAAAATTAAGAAGTTAGGGAAAAGAAAGGATTAGATGGAAATAACTTAAGTAGTATTATTAATATAAGTATTATGATTAAAATACTACTAATAGTTTGTGGCATTGTTGCCTAATACATTAACTTGCTTGATGTGTTTTCTTTTAACATGATTAATTCTCTTGTTAATTAATCCTCATGTTGGTTTATCTTGCCTAAATCATGCATGATAGCTTATTTTATTACATGCACTAGATGTTAAAAATGCTTGAATTCATGCATGCTTAATAGTTGCCTAAATACATAGATGATCACATGATCATGTTAGTTGCTAGTTGAAACTAGCTTTAGGAATTCTATGTGTTTGGTAATTTGAGGCTTTGAGATTTGCAGCCAATGGATTCCCCAGAAATTTCCCCATTTAGGCTGCCTAAAACCTGCAGACCTGGAAAGAAGGTCAAAAGAGCCCACAACTCCATTAAATAGGCCACGGCTCCACTAAATTTAGTGGTGCCGTAGCACCTTTAATGGTGCCGTGCCTCTGGAAGACGAAAACTGCTATTCTCTTCCACTTTTTGACTATCTTTTCTAGAAAATCTGCAACCAAAACCTGATTCCCATGCACCCAAATCCCCAAATCCAACATTTCAAACTTGCATGCTTATGTTTTGGCTATTTAAGCTAACATTATGCATTGCCATTCTTACACCCATCCTTACACCTTCACATTCACCATACCATCATCATGGGATCAAGAGTATTCAAGAAACCTAGATTCAACATCAAACCAACCAACCAAACCTCTCTAGTTGATCAATGGATCAAGAATGTCAACACACCCCAATCATCAACTAAACCTATCACCAATGACATTCCCCTCATTGATCTCATCTTAGATGATGAAGATGAAACCCATACACCCATAACCTCTACCAAATCATCATCTTCTTTCACTACACCCCAAGCTCCATCCAAGGCAACCTCTATTCAACCTACATCCTCATCCTCCACAACCTTTAGAACCAACACACCTTTAACCTTCACCCCATCATCTTCACCATCACCACAACCTTTAGCCCTCTTACTAGCCCTATCACCCATATCACCTTTTGAACTTACCACCAACACATCATCATCTTCCCTATCACCATCACCTCAACCTTTAATGGGTCATCCCATCCTTTATCCCCTACAACCACACACCTTGAGTTGTGCTTGTTGTCACCACAACCAACTCCTTATCATGGGCCTTAGAGATGAATTGAGTCTTCAATTCTCCTACCTTGAACACCTCCTCACACCACCACAAGGACCCATCATTTTACCACCTCCACCACCACATAGCCCATCCAACTAAACATAGTCATGTTTAGTCTTTCCCAATAAATACCTAGGAACCCTTTTGAAGTTGGAAGCAAATCTAGAAGCCTCATGTTACTTTAGAAGTTTATGTGTCTTCTTGTTAGTTTAATTTGCTTTCCTAATGTAGTCATACTTATGTATGACATTTAATTTATGTTTATGTAATGGGCTTTTCATTTTGGCTACTTAGCCATAATTTTTTATTGTGGTTGGATATTTGTCTTATGTGCTACTTGTTAGATATTGTATATTTGTCGTCTAACTTTGTTTTGTAGCACGATCCATTGCTCGATTCCTTTGTGTTCTCCAAATGAGGGGGAGTACACATCAAGGGGGAGCCTTAACCACCTTTTTGATTTGACAAAAAGGGGGAGAAATGGGAGTAAACTCATTAAAAACTTGTTAAAACTAATTTTAACCTAAAATGAGTTTATATTTTGTCATCATCAAAAAGGGGGAGATTGTTGATGCAAATAATGTTCTAAAAACGTTATTTATATCTTTCGATTACTTCACGTTTTGAGGATGACAAAATGTGAACTCACGTTACGTTAAAATTAACGTTAACAAGTTTTTAATCGGAAGATCCCGTTTCTACGCAAATCACTCTTGAACAAAGTTACAACTTGAACTAGTGATCAAAGAAGTGAATTCATGTTTTGAAAATTCACATTTTAAATGGGACAAAACATTTTTTCAAAAATACACATGACAAATTATTTTTGAAATATTAAGAAATGTTTTAATGGAAAAATAAGTTTGAAAATCACAACAGCTATTTTTCCCCCCAAAATCAGCTCCAACCTTCCCCAAATAAGTTTTCACCATAAAAGACAAAATTTGGAGCGTCCTAGTCTACCACGGCTCCACGGTACCGTTAAATTTAACGGAGTCGTGGGTCATTTAGTGGAGTCGTCCGTACCATTTTGAATTGTAACGTTCAGATTTTCTTTGCCTATAAATACCCACCTCTTTCACAGTTTTAGGCACCCTTCACACACAGAAAAATCCCTTAGTAAAATCCTCTCACACCTTTCACTTCTTAGGGTCATTTAGATTAGTTTTTCTTTGTTTCAAGAGTGATCCAATCATCCTTCAAGTGATCCTCTTCATACCTCTTCACTAGCAAGAGAAGAACACAAGTATCCAAGTTGATACAAGGTGTTGTCATCCCTCTTCATTAGCAAGAGAAGAACTCAAGTAATCAAGAAGATACTAGAGTTATAGTTGATAGGTTTTTGTAACTCTTGTTACAACCTTGTTGTGTCTTAGCATACATCAAGCTTATTTTCTTTTTGTGAGTGAGAGTGAAGATCAAGTGTGATCTATAGTGTAGGGTATTCACAATGCATGAATCACTATCTTGAGGCTTGTTTGGATCGAATAGAAGATGTTTTAGAGAGAAGTGGGAGCCTTTTAGAGAGAGAAATGAACTTGTGATATATTAGATTGAAAAGGTCCAACCCTTCCCATGTGTGGGAAGGGGTATATATACTACTACATATTATGTCCCTAGTGGACTGTGGAGCGAGCTGACAGAGGGGAAAGCCCCGACCCACTCCACAAATATAGATACGACTAATACTAGTACTAATATGACTAAGCTAATATAGATAAGCCTACGAGCTATAGAAATGCTAATTAGATGCTCGGGGTGACCGAGCCTTCATCTGAATATTTATATTCCTAACAATCTCCCCCTAAGGGAGGTCACCCCGGAAATAATAATTCGAGTTCTAGCATTCTTTCTTCTGAACTTGTCTTTGTAGCTCGTAGACTTTGATTCTTCTAAATCTTGTAACTTTGTGCTTTCAGCAGTGATCTTGTGATGACCCTTCTTTGTCTTGGATGATCTTTGAGTATTCTTCGACTTTATCATCCAACATTTGTTTCCAAGTCATCTTTCAGGAGTATGTTTCTATGTGATGTATAAATCTTTGAGCCGACATGCTCACACTCTTTGGTGTCATGATCTTTAGCATCAGAGTTTGCAGAAGCCGTGTTAAAGGTCTTTTAGGTTGATCATGACTTCTTTGATGATGATGTAGTGTGAACATGTGGTGATGGATTTGCATCTTTTCTGCAACCAGCTACAACCGCAACCAGCTACAGCATTCCACTGCTACAATCGCCAGAAGTTCCTGCATACGACAGTTAGCAATAATTCGACCGGTACTTACAAGTTTGGACTTCGAGATAGTCAACAGCATATTGTGAAAACTATCTCTAATTCTTACCAAGACCGTTCCTAATCGAAAGCTCACAGAGAGCTTTTTAAGATTTTACCGTAGTAAATCAGCGATTAGGTGAGTCGCTGGAGATCACTCCACGACTGTAGACCGGTTGAAACCGCCGCGACCACTAAGCGTAATCCACGATGAATTACCGAAGTGACCTGCTTTCAGGGCTGCTTGATGTTGACCCTGGCAGGAATTTCCATTCAATCATTGAGAATTACATAAGTAAATTCTCTCATAAATGTTCTGGCAGATTGCTAAGATCTGCGTAGGACTCATGAGATTACAACTGGCGTCCTTAATGTTGAACAACCAGAGTAGAAATGATTCGTGTCCCTATGAGATCTTATTATGTATCTCGTGGCTCTAGACTCAATTGTGCGTTTTGATTTGGTGATCGGAGGCTGGAGAGGACTGCCACCTTTTCATTATCATCTAACTCGGAGTGAGAGAGATGATAGGAATGCATTGAACTCCGTGACAATTGAAACAAGAATCCTTTGAGGGACCTTGAGTGGCTAGGGAGGGTTGTGCAGCGTATCACTGGGTCCATGATACTTTGTCTTCAATGCCAGCAATCAACTAGGTGATTCTGACAGCATATGTATTGACCCGGTTTCTGCCTAAGTTGTAAGGAGGGCTATTTCTTTTCACCCTTTCTCTTTACAATTCTTTTTCATTCTTCAACCCCTTCAGTGCTTACCGAGACTTCATAACTAACACCTTGTTGGGTTTGTTCCAGTGTCAGCTCCATCTCAGTCGGCACTCTTCCCTTATTCACTTTTCTCCTTTTTAATCATACCTAAGGACTTCTACACTAACTAGTGGATTATCCCTGGGTAGATTCCTCCGGCTCTGGCGGGATCATAGGAACTTGAGCCTAACTTAACCATCCTTATAACTCCATGCTTTAATTAAGATGGTCGGTCTTTGATATTCATCCATGATTGCCAAACCAAATCTTTGAAAAATCTCTCCAAGTGTTCATGATTCTGAAACACATTTTTGCAACCACTTGAGAGTTTTATATTTTTCAAATGCTCCCCCTCAACATGTGCTCGGTTGATTGTTTTATAAATTTGCACATGTTAAGTGGAACTCGCACTTTTTGAATTGATCCACTTTCAGTGAACATGACCGATTCGAGACACGCTTACATCACTGGTTAGACCAGCTTGAAATTATTACCCGTCCTGGTCAAGTCCATAGAAAGTTTCTCGAAATGGTACACTCTACTCAGATTCATCTTTTTCGAGACACGCTTACATCACTGGTTAGACCAGCTTGAAATTATTACCCGGCCAAGACGAATCCTTTCGATTGATGGCAGTTCAAGTTTCGTCAATTCATTGGTTAATTCTGAGTCACAGCCACATGAGATGCCAAAATCCATTGTTTTGAAAAACCATTTGCTCCCCCTCAATATGTGCCTTGATATACAAAATGGTTTAGCACATACGGGAGAGCATACATTAACTTCCAAATCATCACATTTTCATCATGTTTCATATTTAAATCACATTCTCTCCCCCGATCAAAAATTTCAAACCTTTTGAGATTTGTGATCCCAATTGATTTAAATAAGTTAGAAAATGTGGGAGAAAATGTGTCCGATTAAATATATTTTGATGACGGAACATACAAAGCTCCCCCTTAATTTGAGAGGGAGATTCACTGCTTATTATACACAGATCACACCAAGATTATTACAAGATACGAGGAAATTACATTGTAAAATTACAAGTGCCCACCAAAAGAATAAAATCACTACAAAGCCCACTTGTGAAGCGAATCAGCTCATGTCGTTCTTTCCATCAGTCTGTAATCTCCTTCACGAACTCTACCCCCAACGAAGCTTTCCAGGTTGCGAAAGATCCTTCTTGTTTTCAGTCTACGCTCTATGGCTTTCATAAACTCTTTGCTCCTTTGTACATCCAGATCAGTCCAGAACTGAGTCTTCAATTGTGGGTTGTGAGGATTTAGCTTGAAGTCTTTAATCCTGAAATCCAGTGCTTCATCGATCATTCTCAGGGTACCATCGCTGAATTTATGAATCTCACTGAATTGCATCATCATAGGAGTCCCATGCTGGTCAGTGAACTTGACAGCTCTTGGAGATTCGATTACTTTAAAGTCGTGAATGTACTCGAGACCCGCACGTTCCCAATATGGCTTAGTGAGATTGAGTTTGGTCTGATAGCTCTCTATCCCTAGTTGAAAATCACTCACTCTTTGCCTGATAACAAGACCCCGGATCCATAAGTTAACAGCAGCAGCGAGCGCCTTCTTGTCGCGAGGTGGAAGATGATTCAGGTGCCCTTGAAGATTCAGAAGGAAGAGATCCTCGAAGTCACTCGGAGATAAGTATTTGAAGTCACTTTCAGAAATGATATACTCCTTTTGATCAGCACGACGAAGCATTATCCTTTTAAGATACTCATACCCATACATTGGGTGAATATCAATTTTGATGACACTTAAGATTCTTAGATGTGAGCGTATACCCCGACGACTTCCCTCTCCTGCGTGCCTTTCTATGTAAAAGCGTTTCTTGTGGAACCACCAATGTGTGACCCCATAAGATGCAGTAAGATCAAACTTGTATTCTTCATCTGACCAGACTTGATCTGGCACCATTTGTTCTAGCCCAACGTCAGGGTAGTAAGCCGCCTTCATCTTGGAAATGGATAGTGCCTGACGATCACCATTATTCCCAAACCGGGGATAATTCAGATCGTTGTTAAAGAAGAGATCTGCTTGAATGTTCTTCTGACCTGGTGGACCATCAAAGGGAAGAGGTTGGTTGATGTCGTAGGAACGGATCCGGTCATCAACTTGATCAGTAAATAGTCTATGACATTCTTCCATTTGATATTGGAGATGAATCACATCAGGATGAAACACTTTGACGATTTCATATGCAGGACCTTCCAAATCTTGGGGAGTGAGAGTTGTGATGCCTTTCTTCTTACAGAACCAACTAATGAATGCCCCCATGTCTGTTGTTTTCGCCAGCAGTGAGTTCTCTGGAGGTGGGTTGTGTTGTGATGCAATGGTAGCTGCCCAATTGTTATCAGGAACACTTGTGACTGATGATGGAATAGACCAATCTGTTTCAGGAACTGGTTCTCGTTCTTCTTCAGGTACAGGTTTTACCCAAGATTCCCTGTCTTCCTTGGTGAAGCGTTTACTAGTGGGGTTAGAGTCATCCGATGTATCTGTGCGTAAGAATTCCAACCACCATTTTTGATTAGGATAAACTGTTGGGATATTGGTGTTTGCAGAGACATCTTCTTCATCAGTTTGAGTAGACAAATCATCTGCAACCGATTCCTCATTCATGACAAAATCCTCAGGAGCTGGCAAGAACGAGGGCTTGTATCTTTCATCAACGGTGGTCCACGCATGCGAGCCTGACTTTGCAACACCCTTAGATGTGCTTGGGCCAGAAGAAGTAGTGGTTTGATCTTTACCACCAGAAGATTCAGTTGGATGATGATGAGCTTGAGCTTGGGTGGATTCTGAAGCTCCTGACAACTTTGCTGCTCCAGATCCACCACTAGGTGGAGGGGGTGGAGGAGGATGAGGTGGAGAGCCAGGGGGTGTTCCGGGTTTATCTTGTCTCCTTTTCTTCTTCTTCCGTTGTTCTTCAAGCTCAGCCATAAGGAAATCCTGATTATCACGATGCATCGATTTTTCCAATGCTTCATAAAGCCGTTGATGATCTTCGTGACCTTGATACTGACCACATTCAAACATTCGGTCATATAGGATTGATTTCATATCAGCAGTAGGAAGATCTCTGAATCGTGTTTTCATAGGAGCTTCCATTGCCCATCTGACTGCTTCTTCCACCTGATCATTCACAGCTTGAGCCACCTTTTGTTCTATATTAAGCTTTTCCACATTAAGTAGTCTCTGCTCATAATTCTTCAACTTTAGTGACATGTCATCAATGAGCTTTGTAGCAGCAGTTAGTTTTGATGCTAAATTAGATGGAACTTCTTGAGGAATGGGTGTCGATGGTGTTGCTTCCGGTGAGGGATCTACTATGATAGTTGCTATTGTGGACACTGGAGTTGTCATAGGTCTAATACCAGACATGTCTTGTTTAATTGGTACAGACACCATTGACTCCACTTCTTTATCATCATGTGGTACGTTCGTCTCTATGGTGTTGTCGTTGGCTTTATCCAAGAAGAATTGATCACCATAGTTGAAGTCGGTGTCAAGGTTCTTCAGAGACGATAGAGTGCCAGTAGACCCTGTTGGTTCATTTAGGTGAGATTGCTCATCCTCCTTCATTTTCAGATTCTCATGAACCCCCGGGTATGTCGAAGCCACAAATTCTTCATGGTGTATTTCTTGTGGAGGTTCTGTAGTGGTTGTTGTTTTATGATCATGAATTTCCTTAATGATGTTTTCAGACTCAGCTTCTTTATGAAATATCTCATCTTGACTCTCACCTTGATCTTGTGGATCCTTAATTACAGTATGTGTGACCTTCATCTCCTCCTTCTTTTCTTTAATAACATTACCAGACTCAGCTTCCTTATGAACTTCCTCTTCATGACTCTCACTTTGATCTTGTGAATCCTTTACTTCTGTATGTGTGATCTTCATCTCCACCTTCTTCTCTTTGTACACCTGTTCATCGCTTTCTGTATCACTGGAATCTTGGGCAACTTCTATGCTTGGTGATTCTTCTTGATGTCTTTCAGAGAGATCAAGTGCTCTAGATGATCCCTGATCACGTTTCCTGAGCTCAAATCGTGTTGTTGTCTTGGATGCCGGAGATGATATGGTAAGAAGAGTCTTAGCAGCTTGTACCACTGTAGCTACTCCTTTACCTTTGCCCTCTACTTCAGGTAATGGTTTACTGCTCTCAGCAACAGGTTCTCTCAGGACAACTCCTTTCGTAGTACTCTTCGTTGATTCAGCGTGTTCTTTAGCACTCAGCTCCAGGGCTTGTTGTAGATCCGGATCTTCTTTATCTCTTAGACCTAGTTCAGGAATCACCATCTCTTCATCATCATCTTGACCTTTCTTCTTGATTCTCTTGGATTTCACCTTCTTGCTCGATGCCTTCCTTTTGATCTTCTTACTTTTCTTAGATCCCTCAACTTCTGTGGGTGCATCCTTTCTTTTCTTTGATTTCGATTTAGATTGGGTTTGTTTGATGGATTTCTGGGTTTCTGGTTCAGGGGTTTCGGCTTCACTTCTTACCTTCTTCGAGAGAGACTTTTGATATCCCTCTACTTTGCTCAGATATTCCTTATAATAGGAAGCTTGACGAATGTTATCTGAAATAAGAGGCTCAGGAATAAGCTTTCCAAAGACTTCTTGTTTGACCCCTTTAGCAGCCCATTTGAGATTTCCCAGAACAAATTCTTCAGAGGACAAATGGAGAGGAGAATCAGTTCTAGGATGGAACTTGTGACGAGAGTAGAGATGATGGATTATCATTTTAGTGAATCTGATGCTAGGAATTAACATCTTCCTCACTGTCTTCCTGCTGGCCAGATTAGATTCCAGTTTTGCTTTGTCTTCTTGGAAGGTGTGAATGGAGTGAACGAATTCTTCCCAGATCCTTTCAGCGAAATCTATGTTGGAACGTTTTATGATTCCCCATAGAATTTGAAGCACTGGAGCCCTAGGTCTTTCGTAAGCAGAAGTCTTCCCAGTAAGACATAAATTGAGAATGGTGGCGAATGTCCTCCATGGTTGATACATTTCACTGGTGACTACTGTTGACACCTTGAGGACGGTTGATGGATAACCCAGATCATTAACGAAGTGGACGAGAGCCTCGGATGTAGGAGGTTGGGTAAAAGGTTTATCAATGACAGCAGGTGATATTTGAAGAGCCTCTCTGATGGTGTCTGATGTCAGCTCGTACCATTGTTCATCTAACTGACAGTGATAATTACCAGTATCTTTGTTGAGTTCAATCGTATTCCAAAACTGTTGAATGTATATAGATGGAACAGTTGCACGTGCAGTGAATGCTCTGAAGAAGTTGGTCTCCTTTAAGATATCAACAGATATCTTGTAAATGGGATTGGGTTGAGGTCTTGTCTCATCGAGATAACAGTTGCTCCTTCCAATAGGGATCCATTTGTTCTTAGGAAGTATTTGTTCATCTGTACGGACAGGTGTTGGAGCTGCAGGGTTTGGTTCTAAGGAAGTAGTGATCCCTGTATCTGTCATTGTATCTACACACACATTCACAGGACGAAAGTATGTCTATGCAAGTTAGATGGGGAATCAATCCTTGAGGTTGATACAGAGACTAGGTGTACATAACAAAAGACTACAGTATATCACGCAACACCCAATTGTGAGAGACCCAAAAGGCAGCAACCATCATTCACATTGTAAAGTATTAACTGCACAACTGTGTTTGTAAGCATGTAGACAAACGAATATACATGGCATGACATTACATACAAATTGCATCCATGACCAAGTAGACAAACAGCATCCATAATCATAGACAAGCCGCATTAATGATCAATCAGACAAACCGCATTCATGACAGATTAGACAAACCGCGTTTGAGATTGTTTAGACAAACCGCGTTAGTGATTGTTTGGACAAACCGCGTTCGTGATTAGTTAATCAAACCGCGTTCGTGATTAGTTAGACAAACCGCGTTCGTGATTAATCTAACAAACCGCGTTCGTGGTGAAACCGACAAACCGCATTCGTGGTGAAACCGACAAACCGCGTTCGTGACTAAACAGACAAACCGCGTCTGTGACAAAATAGACAAACCGCGTCTGAGACTAATCAAACAAACCGCGTCTGAGATAGTTAAGACAAACCGCGTTCGTTATTGTTTAGACAAACCTCGTTCGTGATGAAACAGACAAACCGCGTTTGTGATCAAACATACAAACCGCGTTTGTGACTAAACATACAAACCGCGTCTGTGACTAAACATACAAACCGCGTCTGAGACTAATCAAACAAACCGCGTCTGAGACTAAACAGACAAACCGAGTCTGTGATGAATAGACAAACAGCATTCAAGAAAAATCACACAGATAGCACCGATGAACATATCATAAAGTAACCTACACCCTAGATCATGTAGAGAGTAATACTAACAGATTTCACATTATGCAAACACCTCATGACATGCTAATCACTTCACACATGAATCACATAATTCCATACCGAGATAAATCACAACACATTGCAAACTATCGACCTATGCTGGACAAACCGCATTGAAGAATATATCATCACTTAATCATCAAATCATTCAATACTATGCGAGTGTATGCACATACGACAACAACACAACAAGATCTTATATCAAACAACCCTATCACAGTCCACATTCACTCTAACTAAACCAACTATCATTCGACTTAATCGCATCTAACCATGAAAGAACTAACAATCGACTTAACAATTACTCAAATCAGATTACTCATTTGATTAGTGATAAAAGAAACCCATTCTACCCTAGAGACTTATTACTCGAACACTGATTGAACAAATCCTAGACTCATGAGCGATTTTGACTTTTGGAGTCAAACATCGCTCGACTAATCTCACCAATCCAACATACAACTTGAATGATGAAGCAATCAGAGCATATAACACTTATCAATACATTCATAACTAAGAATCCCATCAATCAAAATAAGAAATAACAAACTCACCTAGGATCGAATGACGAGTCGAACGGATCAACCTAAAAAAAATAAGTAAGACATTAAGAATCTAGGAATGGAACTCGTAACGATCTACTGATATGAGTGAGGGTCGATCATTACCTAGGGAAATCTCGATGGATGGATAAAGATGGTGATCGTGGATTTGGTTAGAGAGAGAGAGAGAGGTTCGATCGGTTAAATTGTGGAGGAGAGAGAGTGTTTGATGGACAAACCGCGTGTGATAAGATTATTAAGTATCCTCACCTAACTTTGAAGTTTACCTTAACGACACTTTTGGTCCCTGTAGTTGTTGGTTAGACAAACCGCATAGGTTACAAATTTTAACAACTTTCTTCTAATGACACATTTGACCCCTATCATTGTCGGTTTAGACAAGCCGCATAGGTTACAATTCTAACAACCTACTCCTAACTCTCCTCTTTTAACTAAATGACACCTGTGGACCTACTCTCCGGACAATGTGCCTTCTAACACACATAAGCATCCAAAACAGATATGACACACTAAATCCCTAAGGACTTAATAATAGTCCAGTCAGATGCCATAGATTCAGAAATAACACAATGAATACTCATAGACGAGTTTAAATTGCTATTGTTCTCCCCCTCAATCAATGACTGAACTTCTGTAGAGAGATTTAGACATTGAATGAACAGCAATTTATCACTTGATGAGATCAACTGTGAAAGTCTTTAGGCCAACAAAAATCATCAGTACGAATGAACATGAATATGAAGTAATCCATGCGCAGGTGAACATCACCTTGTTGGAGGAACAGCCGTCCTTAAGGCGACGTACTTTCCCCAAAATGAAGCGCGGGTAGCTATCTAAAGTAATAGCAAGCCACAGAGACATGATTTACTTATTAGGATTCTACTTCTGTTCGAGCTTCATTTAAAACCCCGTGTCATTATTGAATGACATTTCTAGGGTCGTAAATGTTATCGATATCCAGAAGACATGCCTCTCGCTGTTCAAGAACACATAATACTATATATATACAAGAAACATGTATCTATCAAATAGGAGAAACTATATACACCAAGAAAAAGGATACTTGAGATTTTCTTTGTAACATCTGTACGAGTTTTGAACTGAATTGTTCAAAAGTCATTGTCCCCGTACATTACCGGTGGGTTTTCCGAACCTCCTCTGTGGGAGTTGATGTCCCCTTTGGTAGCCACACCTTGAGTTTTTTCATGATGCATTCTGTGAGAGTAGCTGCACGCGGAAACCGTCTCCCTGCACTATCATAAGTATTTTGTACGCATGGATATTGGTTAGTGACTATGGGGTCCTGTCTCTGTGATTTCTTGCAACCATTCTTAGAAGCATTATTCGTGTCAGTAGGTACCCACTGACGACCGACTTGCTTAAAGATTCTACCAGTTGGCAACCATCTTAGGCACGTTCTAAATATGCTCTGTTTCTGAGGCACCTTAGTGTTTTTACGAGAAAAAGTTTCTTGTTTTTCAGCACTAGATCTATTAGGCTTCCTAGGGTGCTTCATTGATGTTAGAGGCCTATGGTGATTGTTTGTCGAAGTAGAGGATGCAATGATATGAACATTAACTTCCTTTGTCATTGTCATGTGAGACTTATCCTGAAAGTGACTCTTCGCTAATGTTCCCTTATGTCTAGGTTGTGAAGTGACTGATTTTGGCAGACTCTTAGTCTCACCAACTTGGGGGGCACACCTTGGAGAAGGTGTTCCCAAGGCTGATGGTTTGACAGACTTAAGATTCACCCTGTACTTGGCCGACTTCTTGAAGTCATTCTTACGAGAAGCTAATGACAAACTTTTCCTAAGGTTTTGTTCAGCCTGTAACTCAACAGTGTTTGAGTCATGTGAGGTTTTATCTTCATTGACCTTTTCTTGCAAATCACTTAGTTTGGTCCTTAACATGTTAATAGTTGCGTTCTTGGCCACCAGCTGATCTTTCAACTCATTTATCATGAAAAATTCCCGAATATCAGGTAATTCTGGATTTTTTGATGAAAGGTTAATTTGGAACTTTTCTTTTAATTGTTGCATTGAAATTTCAAGATCAACACAATGTTTTTCCAGTTTTGAAAATCCTTTTAAAAGTTCATTGTAAACCTCTTTTTCAATCATATCATGTTTTTCAAAAAAATGTGATTTGAAAGAATCAGTCGTAGGCAGAGAACTCGACGAATTAACATGTACAGGTTCATTAGAAACAATATTATCTAGATAAGACAGATGTACCACAGTAGACCGTGCTTGGTGATTTTCAGATTCTTGAGGTTTCTTCTCACATCTTGAGAGGTCACTTCCTGTGCTAACACTATCATCCTTCTTGTCTGATTTTGTTCCATTCCTACCCTGCTGACCTTTTTCCTCAATGAACCCATAGACATCCCTTATCCGCAGTAGCAGTGTCGTTTTGTACATTTCTATTTCAGACCCAGTATATTTAGCGAAACACTCTTTAGTCACTTGACAGTCACAATAATAGTCCCCAGTGTATTGAGAGTTGATGAACATTTGGAATTGATTGTTGATCACATTGAGAGCGTCTTTGGATTTACCTTCAGAATATTCTTCCTTGACCAGCTCCTGTTCTAGTTGATCCAGATATAATGTCATCATGACTGTGAAATCGCTAATTTCCTGACCAAAGAGTGAAGCAAATGCCCGTCTGTACCCCATCACATATTCAGAGTTACCGAACAAAGCCTTAATGTGTGATAGAAGTGAACGGAAGCATGCTACTTGACTTTCCTTTGCATTAGCCAACTGCATATCCTCAAGGCATTCATTCATGTGTGACTGCGAGTGTGACACATCAGTTCCAGCAGAATCAGTATCATTTGTTTCTGTTAGAGATGTGTAATCATAGTTCCCATGATCCTTAGTATCATCGTACAGTTTGAGAACCTCCGATATGATGGAGTCTGAGTTAGTTGTCATAGTGAATACAAGATTATACTGATCTTGTGATTTAACCGAGAAATCGAATCTTTCGCGGGAATTACTAAAATCACCAAGACACAAACCGCCTAGACAAATAGCATAGACACAAACCGCGTATGCGCCAAGAGACAAACCGAGTTCACAATGGAGATACAAACCGCGTATGTGCCAAGAGACAAACCGAGTTCACAATGGAGATACAAACCAAGTTCACACCAAAGATACAAACCGCGTATGACACAAACCGCGTATGCGCCAAATAGACAAACCGAGTTCACACCGGATATACAAACCGCGTTGACACAAACCGCGTGTGCGCCAAATAGACAAACCGAGTTCACACCAAAGACACAAACCGCGTATTCGCCAAATAGACAAACCGAGTTCACACCGGATATACAAACCGCGTTGACACAAACCGCGTGTGCGCCAAATAGACAAACCGAGTTCACACCAAAGACACAAACCGCGTATTCGCCAAAGAGACAAACCGAGTTGGCACAAACTTCCAAACCTGTCACTATCAATGCCGTTTGTCCTTTTGCCTAAACTAGTATAAAGACAAACCGCGTACCCGATGCTACACAAACCGCATCCAAGAACGTCCAAACTACACAAACCGCATTCAAGAACACTTCCACAAAAAACCCACGAATTGCTCCAAAATCACCACACGGTTCTTGGATCTGTGAATCCAAACACCAAATACCACTCTAATACTAATCTTAAGCAAGAAAGTACAAAGTAAAACAACTTCTAATCACTAAACAAAGTACAAAATGAGATTTATGCTACTAAACAAACAAAATAAAAAAAACTTAAAACTACAAGTCGAACCAACAAGAAAACCTCAAGAACTACACAAATTCGTGAATACCAACTCTCATGGACCTAACCATGGCTCTTGATACCAATTGTAGGGTATTCACAATGCATGAATCACTATCTTGAGGCTTGTTTGGATCGAATAGAAGATGTTTTAGAGAGAAGTGGGAGCCTTTTAGAGAGAGAAATGAACTTGTGATATATTAGATTGAAAAGGTCCAACCCTTCCCATGTGTGGGAAGGGGTATATATACTACTACATATTATGTCCCTAGTGGACTGTGGAGCGAGCTGACAGAGGGGAAAGCCCCGACCCACTCCACAAATATAGATACGACTAATACTAGTACTAATATGACTAAGCTAATATAGATAAGCCTACGAGCTATAGAAATGCTAATTAGATGCTCGGGGTGACCGAGCCTTCATCTGAATATTTATATTCCTAACATATAGAGATAGTGAACATCTCTTGAAGCCATTGGGCTTGTGTGATTGATCAAGAAGATCAAGGGTCATTAGGTTAGTGTTAGTCGAGTAGAGTGAAGTGAGTGTTGATCATTGTGATCGTGTTGAGATCTTGGTGATCTCTTGAAGGCATTGGGCTTGTGTGTTTGGTCACGTGGACCTTGGTAGATTGGTGCTAGCTAAGATTAGCACTCGACATCTAGCTTAGTGTCGGAAATAGGATAAGCGACGTGTACGGTTTTCTCCGCCTGAAGGGAGGTTGTTGATATAGTGTTTGAAACTCTCGAGTGTGGTACTCGGGGAGTGGAGTAGGGGGAAGAAGAGCTTCGTAGCCGAACCACTATAAATCCTCTGTCTCGGTTTGATCTTTCCAACTCTACTCTTTACTTTTATTTGTTATTATTACGTAGCTTAGTTTGTAGTTCATATTGGTGTTGTTTGATCACACATAGAGTTCGAATCAAAGTTTCCAATAGCATACTTTTAAAACAAGATTTTTAAAAGAAGTTTTTAAACCGGTAAACTATTCAACCCCCCCTTCTAGTTTCCCACATCATTAATTAGAAATTTAGTTACATTCATATCATATGAAATAGTATACATATATCGACATTTGGATCATTCATAGGTTGATCTTGTACATTAGACATTACATTTGGTAACCATGCCTGACGAAGAAATTGGAAAAACCATCTTTGCATTCATGGTCATTTGTCATTAGTAACACGCATATATATTTGAACTGATGTAGCAAGTATCTAAACCACGATATATTCATCCTGCAGGTACCTGAAATAAAATTTAGCACAAAAGAAACAATATTCTGCATGATGTCACGCTGGGATATATCGTCAAACAAAGATAAAATCAAAGGTAAGCAAACGGTCAAGTTTTTTGTCCTCCAAATAACAATAAAAAAATCCCAAAAAACAGTTTTAATCCAATCTATTATTATTATCATAAGTGTTTATTTTATAAAGTCTTCTTGGTGTGCATCATGCGTGGACTCATTCTGAATCTTCAACCACAAACCTGACCACAAAAAATATAAGGTGAAACATGTTAGCATGCGGGCAAATATAAAACAATAAGTGACCAAAAGACGCATACAACACGTGCTTACCGTCTTGTCTTTTTGTTGGCGGGTAGGGTGCTATTGTCACCATCATGCTCAACATCTTCAGTTATAAGCTCAATATCCGCATCCGAATACTCAATTTCCACACTGCAAACAATTTAACCATGTTTGTTATGTTAAATGTATTGGAACTGTAAGATGCTTAGCGTAAAAAAGGTTTGGGTGGTATGTATGTTTTGTGTTCACCAAAGGTTTTATGTTTCGCTAACCTATTTTTCTTATTATCATCTGCAGGATTGGACTTTATCAGGCGATTGAATGATGAGGCTAATGTTGCAGCCGTGTTATTAGTCGGGGTATTGGACTCATCACCTTGGCTATCATCTGCCGGCAGTAGCTCATTTTCCATCTCTGAATCTTCAACGTCCAGCCTGCAAACAATGGAATTTCATGAGTAAGGGTCTTTAAAGAAATACATGTCCTGATAGAGTTGTTTTTGGTATCCAAATACTACATGTTTTGATTACCTTTTTCTTCTCTTATCCTCTACAGGCTTGGAAGGGGTAGTGAGTGTTGGCGGCTGGGTGCATGGCTTGGATGATGAGCCTGCTACAACTGGTTCATTATCAACAGTGCTTGAGCATGTGGTTTCAGATGACGGATGATACGGGTTAACTGCCCAACACGTAAAACTCTCAAACGTTCCATATTCATAATAAGTGTGAGTTTTGATTTCAAATAAGTGTGTTGTGCCAATGAGGTCAGCTATAGGAGATGGCAAGTCTGCGTGCTCGTCTAAACCCTGTAGAGTAAGGAGTGAGTAATGAGAATGGGAGAATGGGGCGTAAGTAGTCAGGGATTTATAAACGTACCTCATCCTCATCTGCCACTAATACCGATGCTAGGAACTTGACCAATTCAACTGATGCCTCATCAAAAAGGACCACCACGGTCTGTTCGGTACTATCATAGATATCAAGTTCAAGGCGATACCTGAGGTAAGCGCGTGCCAAATGGCAAGTGTCAATGTGACTAAATATATTTATTACATACAAATGTTTTAAGTAAGTATAAGTTACAAACATAGCATTACCTTATTACCGGGTAATCAATTGGCCTGTCGCATGAATCACACCAGAACCGCCCATTCTTTCTAGTAGCTCCTTTTTTGCAGCTGTCACCCCCACATGATGGAAAATTCCATCCCTTTCTAGTACGCACATTAGCAATCCTGGCCTTAATTATGAAAGTTGCACTCTGTGTATAAATAATATATGTAAATGATATGCAGTATAAGGAGACTATAGAGATGGCGGGTGCAAAATAAGAAATACATCATTTTTTCTATTGCGAGCCCAAATGAGCAGATTCTCGATAGATCCTTCTCTTGGTTCAGAGTTGTCTATACGCGATGCTCCTTTTGAAGGTTCAGTGCTGCTAACAAATAGATAAACAATTTTTATAAATTAATTGGCTTTAGGAACTCTTCAATAACAAAAATTAAATTGATACAATTTCATACCCGGTCTCTGACTTTAGCGCTTTGATTGCAGGGATGTTAACAGAATCTAGTATCTGGGTGGATGAACTACTTGATAAATAGAGCTTATCTGGAAGGTAATAGTAAACATTAAATTAGAATGACAAAGATGTTTAACATGGAAAAGGTAAATAGTCCAAAGCCACTTACTGTTATAATGTTTTGCAGATGTGGAAGTCACCACAACAGCACACATGCCTACATGTCTTGCCTTCTTCTCAATCAACATATCAGCAAGACCTCCCCATAGAGTCACCCGTATGGACTGGCCCCTGATTACACAGGAAACATGAATAAGACAAAAGGTTAGTTCCCTAGTACATATTGGCAAATAAGTCATCAATTTTACAACATACTTTGTAAAAAATATAAATCTCAACCTATGATTGGCCAGGTAGAAATCAAGGTTTTTGGCGCCTGTTTTTGTATAGTTCACCCTTCCAACATTCGTAACATAACCTGCAGCATCTGAAAGGTAAAAGCTTTTATAGCAACAACATTTAAACACTAATAAATTGAACATACCTAAACAAACAGCAAATTACCAATGAGATATTTGTTATCTGTAGGCTGAATACGATCAAAATCCACCATCTGGAATGGATACCTGACAAACCCTTCTGATGTAAACACAGCTTTCCTTACGGTGGTTGTTCCATCAAACTCAAGCATAAAGGTATCGTCCTTCCTGATTCGGAAATCTTCCTTGTTTTGCATGACTACAAAATTTTTAACCGAGTATACCCCCCCCTCTTTTAACCTCAAGAAATTGTGAGCCACCGTTGCCTTGGCAGTACAATGCATAACATTACCTTGCGACAAAAGTATGTATGAAATCATTGATAAACAATGCATACATCTGATTATCTTTTATTATATTTTGCCATTATTCAGGTTTTTCAAGCATGGCTGTCAAGATACCTTAGCATCAGACACCAAAAAATCAGTGCTCAAGTATCGGCCGGAAGGAGCATTTATATCCCACATCCTACACAACATTAAACAATCGTACCGGTTTCATCCAGCTTGAGTTCATCCAGGAACATTACATGCTTTGGGCCTCCAATCTGTGTAGCCATACTGTTATGCTTAATGGACCTTTTTACTCCTACTCCTACTCACAATGTCTGGGCAGGAAGTGGGCTTAATGCCTTATTTATGCAACCCCCATTTAAGAGGGGTTTAATTGTAGAGTGATTCTTATTATTTGAGAGGGCAAGATCGCAGCCCTTTTGTATGTCATAACTGCATATTCGATTGTGATATTCATCATGGACATTCATGAGGAGGCTGCTCATATTGCTTGCATTGAATCCGGAGTTGTAACTCCAGGAATATGAAACCACCTGCATATTATTGACTGGACATTCATGATGAGGCTGCTCATCTTGTTTGAATTGAATTCGCAACATTAATACTCCAAACTCAGAAATTGTTATTCGGATCATTAATACTCGAAACTAAGGAATTGTTTGTAGTTATTTTGGTATGCATACTCATGTTTGTACCGTACTTATGGTTGTGCACAACCCCCTTGCACATTAAATTAAGGTACTTAAGCTTTATATATAATAGATGAGTCAAGTTTTATCTAAAAAGTCGTTGTATTCGAATTGCACAAACCAAAAAGCAATTTCATGTGTTATTTTTGCTTTCATTTCTATTTCTAATTTATCTCAAATTTCATTTTCTTACATTCAACAAAATTGTGTAGTTTTTAGAACCCAAAACATGATCCACTTCCTTTTCCAACAAAAAAACTAAAATTTAAGAGGGGCTACAAAAAAGATGCATCATCTTAAATCATAAAATAATAATAATAATAATAATAAATTAATAAAATAATAATAATAATAATAATAATAATAATAATAATAATAATAATAATAATAAAATAATAATAAAATAAATACTTTCACTAAATGAAGGATCATAAAAAAATAATAGAGGTTTAAATGTGCACAATATAGATATTTAGATATAACATTTCTGAGAAATATATACCAATGGAGTAAATATAAGATGACAAGCCATTCTGGGACACACTCTCCTCTTAAGTTTGGGAAAATGTTTTTACAAGAAAAACACATAACAGTTAAAGTAATTAGGTAACTATGCATGTGTGAATTAAAAAAAAAAAACATTTTTTTTGTTTATTTACTTCAAAAAAGCATGCTTGGCATCAAACTGGTTAATAACAGTGCCCCTGTGTGAACAACACAGTAAGGAGCAAGAAAGGTGTTGGTAATGATAAAAAGGTCTGGTCAAGTGCACATACCAACAATTCGAAGTAGCAGCATGCGGACAACATAGTCCGCGAAACCTCACAGTGTTGAAGTAATTTTCTGCAACCACTTCGGACAAATAAAGGAGGCCTTTCGGATGAATCAAGCGAGGATTCCTCCGAGAGGCCTGGGTGTTGATCTCTCCGGCTTTCTGATGTCCTTCGGATATCTGCACACAACAACACGCGTTAGGCTCGCCCCGGGTGTTATCCTAGGACCAAGCTCCGACGTGAGAGTAAGTATATGATATTCCGAGAGGCCTTAAACAGTAACGTGGAGTAAATGTAGGTGGTTCAAGTTAGTTGAGAGTAGTAAATGAGTTGGGTATTTATAGTACCCAGCCTCGATACCTGAACTGGCGGCGTCGGGTTTTCAGGGGACATGTCGCAGACATGATCCCGTAAATCCTGGGACGGTGGCGGCGGTGTCTTCTGCTGCCATCTGTCAAAAAGGTGATGCCACTTGTCCTGTTACTTACAGTTGTCTTGGCCGGATGAGCTTAGTGCCTTCTGGTCCTTGCCGAATGATCCATACCGTCCGGACGGCTGGATGAGCTTAGTGCCTTCGGATGCATGGGATCTATCGGGTCACGCATGATTGTCTTTAAATGGTCGTAGGCCGCTTGGCGACTATGGCCTTTTATCACACGATCGTTTTCGTATAGGTGAGGCGCGATTTGTTCATCATGACGGCTGTTACTTCTGAAGCGTCACCGTACATCCCTTATGTTTCGACCCCCAAATGCAAACCGAACACTTGTTTTTTATTACCATTGCTACTTGCGCAGCTCCGGAGGTACAAGCTTATATCCGGTCTACGTTTTGGTTATGTTTGGGTGAAGCTTTGATTACGAACGTATAGCACTTGTTTTTTATTACCTTCACTATTTGCATAGTTCCGGATGTACAAGCTTATGCGTTTTTGGGTGACACACGCCATTCGGCCTTTTTGCCATAATTACACGGCAACCCCTTTTTGGGTGTACCGGCTTTGAACATTGACCACTAACCTCCGGAGGGCGCGAACCTCTCGGAGCGATCATTTTTGGCTTATGTTTAGAATTTTACCAATGATTACGCGGTCACCCCTTTTTGGGTGCCGTTCGGCCTTTTTGCCATAATTACATGGCAACCCCTTTTTGGGTATACCATCTTTGAACATTGACCATCAATCTCCGGAGGTGGCCAGCCTCTCGGAGGGGTCACTTTTGACTTATGTTCAGAACGTAACAAGCATTGCAGGAACATATTATAGGAAAATTGCCTCCCCTCGACGGTGGGACGGCTGCATTCATCATTTAAACAGTCAATATCAAGCCTTTTCAGGCGTTACAAAAGGTATATAAACCACATTCATAAACATATTTCTTGCAGTTAGTTGTCTGCTATATCCATAGTGCCTTCCTTCCCGCCCTTGCTTGACTGGCGTGACCCAGTTCGGTAGGTTCCCCTTTCCTTAGTGGACCCATGCTTTCCTTGCTTTATATTTCCGTTAGTCCTGTTTCCTCGGCACATGAGACTACCTGCCTTTGGTTATGAAGATATTTTTGTTTATTCCGTTAGTTCGTAGTAAAAACAGATATTGGTAATAATGGAGTAGCAATATTTTCTGATGGTATTTTGTTTTAATGAAGTTACCTGGACTGTTATTCCTACCTTGGATGATTCGCCCGGAGCCTTATGGAGGCAGCATTGAACTGACTTCCTTTCAGCTTTCTCCTTCCGGATGGTAGGTTCTTCCTTTTGTCCCCGTGGCGCATTCCGCGATATTTGTTCAGTATGGCAGGATCCTCTCTTCTCTGCGGGGTTCCCCGTTACCTCGGCATCCCGAGTTTCTTTCTTTATTTCTCCTCCCATCATCTAAAGCCCCTTTCTTGATCCGCGACATTCTTGGATGCTTGGTGACCGAGCGGCCAGCGTTGCTATGCCCCTTGGGGTAGGGAACTTTATTATCGAATGGATAATGGAAGAAACAGCTCGCAACTTATTCAGTCCGGTACATCCTAGTATGACGTTGTAGGGAGAAGATGACTTGACTACAGTAAATTCCATTAGAACCTTTCGATACAGGCCCTGACTCCCGAAGCATCTTCCCAGTTCTATCATCCCTATCGGTTTAACCAATTTCCCCATGAATCCCCTTAACATGATATCGGTCTTCTCCAGCTGGGTTTTGACGGAGGGGTCCAATCGTTCAAAACAGTGCTCATACATTACTTCTACCGAGGCGCCGAGATCCACATAGACTCCTTGCACTGTTAGCCCTTTCACCTCGGCTTCAATGACCAAAGGCTCATTTGACATATCTTCGGGACGGATAGGTGAGAAACCGATCGGGGCATTTATCCATTCTTCTTCATCTGTCCCTTCATATCCCCGGGTGGCCAATGAACTCTGGATCATGTTAATGACTTTTCCCTTGTTCACCTGGTTGTTACCTCCTTGAGGTGCTCTTGCTTTCTGCCTGAGGTCTTTTAACAAGTGGTCCAACTTCCCCGTGCTTAGTGCCGTTCTTATCTCCTCTTTGAGTTGCCAGCAATCATCGGTGTGATGTCCCCTTTTGCCGTGGTAGTCGCAATACCTGTCCGCATTTTCTTTTTGGGGCTTCCCTTTCATAGGAGGAGGTTGCGGTAATTTCAGCTGATGTTCAGTGGCTAGTATTTCTTTCGGGGTCTTTGTCAGGGTGCTCAGGTCTATCGGTCTAGTCTCGTTTCAGCGGATGTCGTTGCGACGGGGGTCAATTCTGCCAACGTTGTCATTTCTTGGAGGGACATAAGGAGCGTAGTAATCATTCCTTCGACCTTTGAATTCAATCTTAAGGTTGTTCCGGCGGCGATCTCCTCCGAAAGGGACCTTCGGTGAATGTAGATCATTCCTACCGTTATACAGACTAGGACGAGGTTCCACTCTTTCTCCCTTCGGCAGTTCCGTTGTCCAGAAAGCCTCCTCTGCACGAACAAAATCATCAATCCTTTCTAACATCTCATCGACCGTCTTAAGAATCTTATCCGAAAACTTCTTCGCCAACTCCGGGCAGTGGTGGCCACTCAGGAATGAAGAGATTCGCATGATTTCCGGGGCGTCCGGAAAACAATTGGCCTCACTTATCCATCTTTCTTTGAAGTCCGGAAGGCTCTCATTGGCCTTCTGATGAATCTTGTTGATCTCTGTAAGATCCTTGACGCTTATCCTTAACATACTGAACTTGCTTGTGAACCTCTTTTGAAGTTCGTCCCAGCTATCTATGCTTCCCTTCGGCAATTTGTCAAACCATCCTCTGGCTTTTCCATCCAGAGTTTGCTGTAACATTCGACACCATACAGGCATGGGCCATTCTTCGTGATTCCCCGCTCCGGTGAAACGATTGATGTGGTCGTCCGGGTCGGTTGTTCCATCGTACAATTTAAGGTTTTTCGGTATCTTGTGCTTGGGAGCTGAGAACTCTATGATCCTTCTGATGAAGCGAAAAGTGTACCGCTTTTAGGGGGTCATTTAAGCCCTAAATTGGATTTATTTGATCAAATATTGCCCTAAATCGTTCCTTTTGTCATTTTAGGTACTTTGGAGAAGAAATCTGGAAAAGGAAGCATTTTGGACGTTTTTGGAGCATAAAAGTGAAGAAAACGACAAAGTCTCAAAATCGGCTAAAAAGTACCTTTGACGGCGTCAGGGATTGCCCTGGACGGCGTCATGGCTTGGCAAGAAAAAGGTGGATATGAAAATTACTCATGATAAGCCAGAGAATTTTGCATGAAAAATCTGACGGCGTCACCCTTTGAAGTGATCAAGGTCGTCACGGCTTAATTTAAAGAGGGACGGCGTCAAGCCATAATCTGACGGCGTCAAGCCTTGATAAGCCAGAACGGATTTTGGAGGTCTAAAGAGGGACGGCGTCAGGAAGGCCATCCGGGAACCCTAAAAGCGGCGAGGTGACGGCGTCAGAATCTACAACGTGACGCCGTCAGCCCTTAATCTCTATATATAGTTTTGCAATTTTTTGTCATTAGTGTGGAACTTTGTGTGTGAAAAACCCTAAGACGATTTTAGCAGCTTTTTCAAGGCTTTTTGCCTTGAGATCTTCCATGTTACATTGAAGATAAGTTATCAATTAATCATTCAATATGTCTATGTGTTGTTTGATTCTATCTTGTTCTTGTCTTTTGTTTAACATGCTAGGCTAGGTTTTCTTTGTGTTTGCTTAGATCTAATGAAACCTAGCTATTGATTATTGGTTATTAGTGTGTTATTAGTTGTATTGGATGATTGTTCATCTATGTTAGGCTTAAGAAAACTGGCTAACTTCCTATACGGTAACTTGCTTGAACGTCTTAAGAAACATGAACCAATGCGTACTAAAGGTTTTTATGGTTGTATTTAATGCATGAGCGAATTCTAGTGATCCCATGTTAGGAGCTTCCTAGCCGGCTCGACATAGGAGTGAAGTAGGAGTTCATAGAGTTGGGGAAGTACGTACGCCACCCCCGATTGGTATTAAGGAATACACCCGTCATCCACGCAATTAATACACACTAATCAAACGGTAAAAGATAGTTAGGGAGTAAGGAAATCTAAGTAAACACATTTCTCTCCACATAAGTTTTACCACCTTTTCATTTTCAGTTATTTTATTTTATTTGCATTCGTAGTTATTTGGGTTAGTTGTTTAGCAACTAATTCCGCCCACTCTTTCAAACCTGAGATTTTACTTGCTTTCATAAAACTATAAAAACATAAAAAGAATCTTCTCTCACCCTTAGACCTATTAGAGTAGTTTTTCATACCTAACGAACACTATTCCCTGTGGAGAATGATCAATCCCGCGTACTTACCACTACACTATACTACATCGGTCAGGTACACTGCCTGGTGGGGTTGTAAGCCTCTTGAGATCCCTCGAGAGATAAAACCTGTTGTAAGATTGCAAAACCACGCATCAATGATCCTTCTCGTGAACGGGCATTTTATTACCTCTTTGAATGGTTTGCTCAGGTCATCATCCGCCACTACCTTCTTCTTATCGTGCAGTGGTCTTTCGCCCGATTCTTCCACGGTATCTGTATAATCTTCGTCAAATCTCAACATCATAGGGTTTATCAAGTCGCGGTTGCCTTGCTGCTTAAATAACCCTTTGAGTGCCGATAGGTGACCCTCGATCACGGCCCGAGTATCCGGAGGGTCTTGTCCGCCCCCTCCGGATCCTCCCGTATTTAAGATAGGGGTAATAGGTGTAGGACCGGCCATTCTGAACTTCAGGTAGATCGAACGGAAGGTCCCACGAATGGCGCCAATTTGTTGAAGTAATTTTCTGCAACCACTTCGGACAAATAAAGGAGGCCCTTCGGATGAATCAAGCGAGGATTCCTCCGAGAGGCCTGGGTGTTGATCTCTCCGGCTTTCTGATGTCCTTCGGATATCTGCACACAACAACACGCGTTAGGCTCGCCCCGGGTGTTATCCTAGGACCAAGCTCCGGCGTGAGAGTAAGTATATGATATTCCGAGAGGCCTTAAACAGTAATGTGGAGTAAATGTAGGTGGTTCAAGTTAGTTGAGAGTAGTAAATGAGCTGGGTATTTATAGTACCCAGCCTCGATACCTGAACTGGCGGCGCCAGGTTTTCAGGGGACATGTTGTAAAACCCCAACCCGATAGGGGTAGAAGTATTACGTTATGGTGACATATCAAAGCAAACAAAAGCATATGACTAAATAATACAAAATGAATTTCAAGGGTTACAAAGAGAAAATCTGAAACTACAAGGTTACAAATGAATTACAATAATTACTAAGTCTAAATATCGTCTCTTCTAATCATCTCTAATCCGGAATGGCTTCTAAGTCAAAGACACTCTTCACTCATACCCAGCTTCCTACTAAAACCTACCGCAGGAAAAGAAATGCGGCTGAGCTTAAAAAGCCCAGTGAACAGATATATACATAACATAGCATAACGGTAAATAAGCATAAGCAACAAAGGAATAAGGATACGAAACGAAAAGCATAATCATGAAATCAATACGAATTTCAAAGATAACTAAGAGTCAAGAGTGCATGAGAACTGAATAACAAATGAATCAAGAAATGAAATGAAAACAAAGAAAGGAGGGTTCATATAAAGATGTGCCATAAGAACTCCATACATAATCCGTCAAATCAAATCTAGAGCACATATAAGTATACGAAGAGGGGAGACCTCTAAGTAATCATAAAAGTGTGAGAAGGAGTGCAAGGCACACACCACCTGGTCACCATAATACATATTCATAAATCCTAGGATGCATCCATACGCTCCCTAACATAAGTATGTGTGTCAGCTCTAGACTAAGCACACATAAAAGGTTGGCCAATAGTGAAATCGCGATAAATACATATACATAAGGGGGAACGTCGTAGATCTATCACACCTCTACGGGAGTGTCATGACTAGGGTGCCATCCTAGACATGGTCCTAGTACCTCTAGAACTAGTTAAGCTCAGGCACGGAATATCATATCATACAAAATCAAAACTAACATAGCAAGAGAAACAAGATAGTAACTCACGAAGCATGGCAAACAAATAAGCATAGCATGGCAGAGACATTTAAATAAATGTCAGAAGGGATCATAAGAATGACAAACATACAATGAATGTCATGAATCAAATAAGGGAAACATAGCAATGGCTTAGGATCGAAAGAAAATATCCCTACTGAGAAGGGAAAAAATATCTGTACCTTAACACAGCACACAACGAAAGCAAATGAAATCAAAAGAAGCAGAAGGCCACTCCTTCTTCACCCGATCTACATAATCATAAGTTTTCTTATAAGTTCATAGTCTCATAGTCGTATAGGTTTCATTTTAGTTTTCTTTCCATTTTAGGTAACTTTCCATAATTAGCTGGTTTCCATAATTAGTAATTTTTCCAAAAATAGCAAGTTTCCATATTTAGTAAATATTAGTTATTAACATTCCCGTTTATCAAATCAAAGTGCTAAAGATGACCATATTCGTAGTTTAAGGTTCATAATGTGGTTTTCATAAGTTTAGAGTTCATAATATAGTTTTCATAATTTTAAGGCTCAATATGTATTTATTACATGTTTAGGGATTAGTATGCAATTCTTATGAAGTTAGGGTGTAAAATGTAATTACCATAAAGTTACAGGTTTTTCATAAGTTAGGTCCCTTAATTTAAAAGAATAACACTTAAGACCCTTTAGTTTAGAAAATAACCATTTACACCCTTTAGTTTATAAAATGAACACATAACACTCATTTTAAACATTTTAATCCTGAACAGTCCTTTACACTTACGAATTTAACACGTTTCCAATAATTTACGAATCACGTTAATACTTCGAAATAAAATCTATAAAAATTCACACACGTTCCAAAATGTCTTAAGTATTTTATGTAATTTTTCCAGATTTTATTAAGTTGTATAGGTACGTAATAAAAATCCATTTTCTAAACATGTTCCCAAAATCGTATCTGATGGAACACCCGACAAGTTTATACCTTTTTACCCCTTCAGATAAATTCATAAAAATCTATAAATATTCCAGCTATTATTAGACATATATAATATGACTCAGTTCAAAGGACACCTTCTAACTCGACACGGTTTGAAAATTAAAAATCATAAACCCGGACTAATTTTCCAGACATACAAATCCGATTGGACACATAATTTTCCAAAAATCAAAAAGTAACCTTCCAGGCCTCCAAAAATTACAAGATTAATTTTTCTAGGTAGCTATTTCATTGAACTTAGTTTTAGACTCTGAAAACACCCAAAAACACGTTCACATCAATTAGTTACATTCGATTTAAGTTGGACCTTTTCCTGGATCAGTAGCAGTTTCACAGTTCATGCATATACTTAGGGTTTTGTTATTCCATTGACTTACATAGTGTCACAAATCAATTATGGATGCTACAAAACACTTATTAGTCGATCCTTATATAGCATATCATATTACAAAAATTGAATTCATAACTTTTACATAGAACGATTCATATATTAGGGTTTTCATATCATGATTTTATGTTATCATTTTATGTAGTTTGTTTCTAGGATTTTAAGTGTATCCAATTCGACAAGAACACAACGTATGAATCAAGAATTTACAAGAAGCACAAGGATGATACGGTTACCCTTGTAGCGTGATCAAAGAACCAAGAACGAGAACAACACATGATCGAATCACCAACTATTTCTCCTTCCTCCTACTTGATCGAATGGAAGAACAAAAGAAAACATGGATCGGTTTAGGGTTTTGATTCAAAAATTAGAATGGACAAAGTGATGTGATTTTAATTACCTTGTGTGTGATATCAATTGAAAAGGATCAAGATCAATTGTGGCTTCTCCTTCTCTTCACCTTGATGTCGACTTAGAATAGTTTTCTAGGGTTTGATTTCTTTCTTTCTTTTTTTTTTTTTTTTTTTTTTTTTGATGATGCCGTGAGTTTGGGTTAGAGGGGAAGGATTTCACACGGTTTGGAGGAGGGGAATTAGGAAGATATTAAGTCAAAATTATGGTATTCATAATGGTGATTATCACCTTCCAAATTTGCTAAATATCTTATACTTATCTTATATAATTATTTTGTTTACAACTTTTAATTATTTTCGGTCTACAAGTGACATATTAACGTGCCATACTTTATATCCTAAGGTTCATATATAATTTCATATACTACTTTAGATCATATGCTCATATTGTGTGATCTCGAGTCATAACATGTTATATAACTCAAGTTTTAATTTATAGCGTATTTTATAAGTTCTTAAAATTTCAAAATTAGAGGGTATTTTGGTCATTTCAGATTGTTTTAATTTTTGGGGTTTTACACATGTCGCAGACATGATCCCGTAAACCCTGGGACGGCGGTGTCTGCTGCTGCCATCTGTCACAAAGGTGATGCCACTTGTCCTGTTATTTACAGTTGTCTTGGCCGGATGAGCATAGTGCCTTCCGGTCCTTGCCGAATGATCCATACCGTCTGGACGGCCGGACAATCCAATCCGTCCGAAAACATACGCCAACACACAGCAAGCTCATAAATAAGAGAATATTTCGAAAGCACGACTTGAATAAATATCAAATTAACAGTACCTTGTAATAATTCCGAGACCACCCATTTCAACAATAGTTTTTCCTTTTGTGTCGTATAATAAAAGCAGAAACAACAAAAGACTTGAGCATATGCGACGGTGTGACTTTCTTCGGGGCATGCGTTTGAAGATGCTTCTTGGAGTAAGGTGTTAGGATATGAACAAGCTCAAACCCATATGTCTAGAATACGCATGAGCCCATGGGGACACACACGTTTATACGTAAAATGGTAACTAGTGAAAAGCTATTCTTTAACTAAATGTTACTTAAGCTAAATGATCATTAAATGATACATGAAGGACTCATAAGCAAAAACTAGGAAAACTAATAGTATTGGTTTGCCACCTTTTGCATGTTGCCGAATGGTATTCATGTTGGAGTCGGTTTTGGATTGTTTATATTGGAGGTCATACAAGTCTAATATAAATATAGACATTAGTTCATTGATTGATGTTGAAGTAATTTTCTGCAATCACTTCGGACAAATGAAGGAGGCCCTTCGGATGAACCTAGCGAGGATTCCTCCGAGAGGCCTGGGTGTTGATCTCTACGGCTTCTGATGTCCTTCGAATGTCTGCACACAACAACACGCGTTAGGCTCGCCCCGGGTGTTATCCCAAGACCCACCTCCGGCGTGAGGGTAAGTATCGGATATTCCGAGAGGCCTTTAAACAGTAATGTGGAGTAAATGTAGGTAGTTCGAGTTGGTTGAAAGAAGTAAATGAGCTGGGTATTTATAGTACCCAGCCTCGATTCCTGAACTGGCGGCGCCTGGTTTTCAGGGGACATGTCGCAGACATGATCCCGTATATCCTGGGGCGGCGGCGGTGGTGTTTGCTGCTGCCATCTGTCACAAAGGTGAGGCCACTTGTCCTGTTACTTACAGTTGTCTTGGCCGGATGAGCTGGTGCCTTCCGGTCCTTGTCGAACGATCCTATATCGTCCGGGCGGCCGGACAGTCCGATCCGTCCGGACACATACGCCAACACGTCCCCCCCAGTATTGCATTATCGGTTGAAGGCCGATGATGTAATACTTGGAGAATATCTTTGTGCCTTTCAGACACATACGCCAACATATAATCAATATTGCATTTTTAGTAAAATGCTGACGTAATACTATGAAGATTACTTTATGGCCTTTCGGCCTGAGTCTTCGGGCTAGCGCTATATTGGGCTCCCGGTACGTGTCTTTTGGACATATACGTTAAGATATCCCCCCCCCCCCCGGTATCATAGTATCGGTTTCGACGAATTGTGATACTCTGAAAATTTTGAAGTCCCATTTTATCTTTCCCGAAGAGTCCTAGTTGCCAAAAATTGCTATTGTTTCCTTTGAAGAAGAGCTGTCATGTTTACCGGGTGAGTCAATGCTTTATGGTCACCGTCCGGGGGGGATCCATGTCCCCGCCTAGTATCATAGTATTAGCCGTGCCCATAGTGTGATACTTTGAACAAATTATGGAACCTCCTTTTAACTTTTGCAGGAGGTCTAAACCGTTAGGCTTGGGTATGTCGGGTGTCCTGTTCGAACTGCTGCAAGTCATTTCGGTTTTTTATTCTTTGGGGTGCCGCTTTCTTTGTTTTTTTTGTTTGTTTGTTTGTTTTTTTTTTTTTGAAATAAATCCGCGGCCATAGATTGCTGACACGTGTGCGCGTATCCAGCGCGTGGGGGAGGGCGCTTCCGCGTCAACGTTAGATTGGGTGCGCTGTCACATGTCTTTCTTTTTACCTATAAATAGTGTCATTTGTGTCATTTTTATTACCGTAATTTGATATACTTCTCTGAGACGCCGTCCGGTATTTTCTCTGAACCATCATTGTGAATCAATTCGAGCGACTCTCATTCTAGTCTCCCGTCTGCAAAGGTACGTTCTGAACCGAATCTTGTACTTTTTTCTCTGTTCGGCTATATTACGCCTTCCCTCGGCTAAATTATGTCGGTTTCTCCCATTTCGAATCCTGACGAGGATACCCAAGGGGTTGGGGAATTTCTTCCTAAGTTTGATATCTAAAAATACACCTCTCGGATGGATGAACAAGCAGTGTATAAGGCAACGACGGACTTTGGGATACCGACTGACCTGCATCCACGATTACCTCCGAAAGGTATGACCATGCATGAGTTGCCACACGATGCTATCGGCCTATATTCGGAATATTTTATCGAGGGTGGGCTCAGTATGCCTTTCTCTACTATCCTGTTGGATGTTATTAAATACTATAAGGTTCTTATTTCTCAATTGGTTCCATTGGGAAGGCATCGTGCAACCCTCTTCGAAGTGTACAGCCGGAGCTTGCACATCGATCCTTATACTCCTTTGTTCCGAGCTTTTTATAAATTGTGTAAACAAGGCCATTGGTTTTCTTTCGAAAAGAGGGGCGGCCGGGATAAAAGGGTTAGCTTCCGGGAAATTCTTACTGGTTTGAAGGGTTGGAAGCGTGACTTCTTTCTGATAGACAGGCGGGCCATTGATGAGTGTCTAAATACTCATCATTTCTGTCACATTTAAACTACAAAAACATTTAAAAACATGCAAAAATACTTCAAAATACAGAAAATATCCTTGGATTGTGTTTTTATCTGTTTCATGTGCAAAAGGATTGAAAAAGTTGAAAAACGAACAAAGTTTGCATAATTGGCAGTTTTGGTCCCTGAAGTTTCAAAAATGGCAAAACAAATTCCCCCGGGTTTTAAATATTGAAATTTAACATCTTAAGTCCTTGGGGAATTGAAACATGACACAAATGGTCCTTGGAATTAATATTTCAGATTTGGCAGCTTTAGTCCATGGATTTTCAGATTTTACATATTTGGTCCCTTAACCTAAAACTTATCTAATAATAAATCCTAAACACTACCCAACCCAACCCATTTAATTATAGGGATAATTACTAAAATAGCCCGATTGCCCAATTGCTAAGAGTATCTATCCCGATCTCAAAAAATTCCCCCCTTAGCCCAGGGCAACTCGTATAATCACGTATTGTACGGTAGTGTATTTTGGGCAACTTTTATTTGTTGGGCAACCGTATACTTTACAGATGGTTTTTTGGTCATTTCAAAAATTTTACACTGTTCACTGCTTTCATTACTGTTCATACCGTATTCGAAAATAAAAATTTAAAAACAAACAGCATCTCCTCTATACACTTCTTCCCTCCATCTCGTTTCACAGTCACGGTCAAAAAAAATAAACTGGGTTTATGTTCGCGCTAGTTTATCTTGTTACACTATTATTTCAATCTCCAATCTACTACCATTGTTTTCCCTGATTGTCATCTGAAAACAGAGTAACTGTTCATTGAACAGTGTTCCAATAAAATCATTTAACACCGTCGATTGTTTGTTTGATTCGAAAAAATGTGGTATAATATGGTATGTACAGCGTATTACGAATCTTTATTACATTTGTTTTGTATCGTTATTGATTTTTGTTTATCTGGTATAATATAGTGTTGTTTGTTTGTTTATGCATTTATGTGGATTATGATTTGATTTTTGTTTTGGGATGTATTTGATAAGCCACGATTTTGGGTTGTATCTGATACGCCATGCCTGATTCAAATAAGGTCATAAGCAAAACACCCTATTCTTATGGTCCAACACTAAGTGGTTGTAGTTGTAATCATCTGAACTGTGTATGATAGTGTTTACGCTGGCTGTATACATGTGTTCAAACTTATTTTGTTATGAATTGTATGTTCTGAGTTAACATATTTTTTCCTTTTAGGACTATGAAGCTAAACTAATCATTAGTAGCAAACTCAACTACTTTTGGTTGATAAATCGGAAATTAGACGCAAAACGACGGAACTTGTTTAGGAGTACATGCTTTGGAAAATGGTTGGATTTGTTATACTTTGAACATGAAACACACCTCATTGACTATATGGTACGGAAACAAAGAAGAGTGGACGAGTCTCATTATGATATGCCCTTTATCTATTACCTAGATGGACATACTCTGCATTTTGGTCGTCCTGAGTTTTGTCTAATGACGGGGTTGCGGTTTGGAAGTGTGAGCTTTGAGTTATACACTTCTGGTGCTCTCAAATTTCGTGATAGGGTGTTTCCTGACAAGCGAGGTTTGATTGTAACCAACTTAGACCTTATTGGTGTCATCGAGGATGAAGAGCAGTTTCGCAAGCTATGTGATGAAGACGCAATACGGATATCTCTTTTGTTAGTCTTAGAGGTGATCTTTATGGGTCGTTTATTGACATCCCAAGTTGATGACACATTGATGAGGTTGGTTGAAAACCTAGAAGCTTGGAATGCATTTCCGTGGGGTGAACATATTTGGACCCATTTATATGACCAACTTCATAATGTAATGGATAAGCACACGGATAACCACCTTTTAGTATTGAAGAAAAACCCAAAATCTGTTCCGACCTATACTTTGTCTGGATTTGTATTTGCTTTCCAGGTTTGTATTTATTTTTATTAATAATATATTTTTCAGCCGAACATTTTGATGGACTGATTGATATGTTTGTGTTTTACAATTTGTTTAGATTTGGATACTCGAGTCTTTTGAAAGATCTGAACGTTGGTGGAGTAAAGACCCTAATGTGATTCCAAGAGCTATTGCATGGTCTATGAAGTCACCATTCAAAAGAAGCGACCGTTCCTACCTTTTTTCAGAGGTCACTATTTTTTTCTATTTGTATTTACGTAAAATAAATTGTTGAATCCCTGTTGAGCAATGATCTTTTTTTCTTTTTCTTGAATTGAAACAAAATTAATCACTACGCCGAATATAATGAATAATCTTAAGGAGAGCAATGAACACACATAGGTAGGAGCCTGTTTTTTTTGTACTATCCCTTATGCTTCTTTCTAAGTTGCAGAACCAAATCATCTATGGCATCCTGTCTCTCTTCCGGAGTATACATTTCTCTTTCCTCCTCCCGAGTTTGCATTGTCTTTTTCTTTCCAACTTGTAGGATCGACGCCTTGATTGATCTTTGAGCCAATAAAAATCTCTGTATGACAAACTTATATTTATGCGGAAACTAAATATAAGATTGTGAAGAAGACAATGACTAATGAACTATGATCCCTAGAATAAGTGTAACTAGAATAACTGTAATACGACTAAAAAATAAGCAACGACCAGCAGCAATAAACACTGCCAGCAGGAACACACCAAAGCTACCAGCAGGATTGCACTTGCGCAGCAGCAAGATTAAGTAACCAGAAGCAACATCTTTAAAGCAAACATTTCCAGCAGCAACCTCTATATAAAAGCAGCAACATAATATAATCATCTCCAATTAAGCTGGTTACCATGTAATTCTCTTGATCTTGACTGCTTACTATGACAATGTGTACATCAAATCACTTAAGTTTCATACTATTCTCATCACTTCCAGGTGTGTTATCTCCTGTGAGAGGTGAATCATTGAAAATTAATGGATTTGATGTCTCTTTACCAATAGCCATCACTACTGGAGTAGCCAATGTTTTTGTGTGTAAGACCCATGGTACATTGATAACCATATGATTTTTAGTAAATCATCAACTATAAACGGATTTGACTTGTCTTTACCTGTAGATGTTTGCTCAGGACTAGCCAATTCTTGGTTTTACAGCAGAACCTTGGTGAATTGAGTACCAAATATTGTTTTCAAACTGCCTTTACCACAAGCCATATGCATGTGGGCTAGCCAATTCTTAGGAAATCCAACTTTGTTGTGATCTTCTTTGTATTCAAGGGTTGCCATAGTGTTGAATCAGGGATTGAGATGTGCAAATAAGAAGGAA